>JAPVLO010003395.1:0-23765 GCA_027257055.1 Cephalopachus bancanus | reverse complement strand
GAAAAATGTATATGGAGTATTCTATTTCACTGTGTATGCTGAATAGTGCCTGACTTACTGGGTGCTCAAGAAAAGAAAATATCTATCAGAAAAGAATGTGAAGGATATGCTTTCCTTTCCAAGTTCTCCTCCTTTCCTCTTTTCAAATGCAAGGGGAACCACCCCCCCAAAAACCAGAATTTATTAAAAATTATTTGTTTATTCTTACATGTTTTAAGCTTCAGTCACCTTCAAAGTACTCTCCGTTTGATGCAATACACCTATCAAGATGCTTTTTCCAGTGCTCAAAACCGATTTCTGAACTCATCCATTTGGATGCCTTTAGTGCTTCTGTTGTTTTTTTGTTTCATCTCTTCCACATCGACAAAAAGTTTTCCTTTGAGGGCTTTTTTCATCCGGGGAACAAACAAACAAAAAAGGTCACTCTTGGCAAGATCAAGCTGAATAAGGGAGGGTGGGGCAAAGGGATTCATGTCATTTTTGGTCAAAAACTGCCTGAACATTTAATGTGGTGTGGGCAGTGCACTCGTAAATCACCCACCATGTAATGGGCAATTCTATTGAAAGAATCTCCCACCAAAATGGTATTGAAGCCAAATGCAAGCCTCTTACAAGAATCCCTAGGTGGTACCCTGATGTCGGTTGGGTTCCTAGAACACTTACCTAGCAGGGGTGGTGGGGAGTAGAGCCTGTACTATAAGGAGCCACCCTCCAAAAAATAATTCCATTTTTTGGGGATCCCCCCTGTACTTTCCTGATTTTCTCCATGGGGTGAGCTAAGAATAAGAAATCATGAGGCAATGAATTTGAAAAGAGAACAATTAAAATTTTTCTTGTGTTCCTTTTCCTGGTGCCAGAAGTAGTAGGATGATGGGGGATTAGGGACACAACTGAGAGTGGCAGAGAGCTGGCATTTGCATAAGTCATAAGGATGAAAGGATATGTGTTCTCAGAGCCTAAAAAGTGGTGTAAGGGAGGGTATTAATTTCTAAGTAGAGGGGATCAGGGAGTTTCTCAGGGAAAAGGGTTGTACACCAGGCGGTCTTCTTTGGGAGACAGGGAAATAGACCTAGGCAATTATTTTGGGTGTGGGCTGGGTCTGTTGGTACATCCAGAAAACTTCAGAATCTAAGGAGTTGCCACTTCTTTGGTGCACCTTTTGTTGGGGTCTTTTCTTCTAGGAACCGAGGCCCACGGTATTTGAGTGCCCAGGGTTTATTCTTAGAATGTATCTGTTCCAGGTCTCTAGTCTTTACTTTGGTCACCTCATCCAAAATTTCAGTTCTTGGCACCAGTTCTGACCCCACTCTAGAACTATTCACCTGCATTTCAAATGACCCGCCAAATATCTCCAACCAGGTGATCCAAATCACCTCAAACTGAACGTTTTCCAAAAAAAACAAAAAAACTCACTATTCTTCAGTTTCTGGTAAAACCAGGTACCTTCTCTGGAAAAAATTGCTCTATCTTTTAACGCTTCCTGTGATATTTCCTGGAAACCCAGACAGGACATTTCAGAATCGGTATAATGTCTTGCCTTGATTTTTGCCTTTGTTTCTGTTCAATGAATAATTCTGGGCAATTCTTTCTCTCAAGAATTTACCCCATTCTCTTTCTTCTCTCTCATCATCTTCGTTTAAATCCACAGCACTCTCATCTAAACTATTCCTGGCATATCTTGGCTTTCTAATTCTCAAAGCACGTGGTCCTTTTGTCCCTGTTTTGATAATTGCCTGGTGCCACCATGCCTGCTTCACCTCCTTACTGTACTTCCCATGTCCTCTGTGACCAGCCCCTAACTTCCTCTTACCTTTCCCACACACCATCCTCTGACATACACCTTCAACTGGCTGATCACAGTTGTTCACACTTTTCCTCTTAGGGCTGTGTACTTTCCTGCCTTTGAGTTTTGGCTTAAACCAGTAGGGGTCCAACCTTTTAGCTTCTCTGGACCACATTGAATTACAGAAAAGACAGAGCCCCAAATGGAGTTTCTCTGGCCTCTTTGAGCCAGAGAATTATTATTTTCCCAGAACCCTGGGGGTCACAAAGCATTGAGATTAACATCTCTCAAGAGCTTGTCTTTCAGGTACCCATCCTGCCCTTCTCATCTATATGAATGACCCACCCATCCATCTGGTAATCAGAGATAAACCAGAAACAGACCCCATTACCATGGTATCACCTCTGGTTAATGCTTGCCTGCCCTGCCCACCCCCAAAGGAAGTTTTCAAAAGCCCCTGGTTTCAAGCTCTGGATGCCATGTTTTCTTTAAGCTCTAGCCTCCTCTCCATCTTGGAGAAGTGGATCCATCTCCTCTCTCTAATCTACTTTCTAAATAAACTATCTTTCCTAACCTAATTTCTGTGCAGTTCTTTGTTTTTTACCTGCAACACTGCTCACTGACCTAGCAGTAGCCTTTCGAATTCCTTGGGCCACATCAAGGAAAGAGGAATTCTCTTGGGTCACATATAAATTATATAATATTGTTAATGGATATATACGATAAAACTTTTATTTTTTAATATTAATAATTATAAAGTTTAGAAAAATAACAATATAATACTCATGGGAAATTTGACCTTGTTTTTTACAAAACTAATCTATCCACTTCTGGCTTTGATGGAAGTGGTCACAATTCTTAGTGAGTTCTCAAGATGCTCATCAGAAACTTTTGTTCAAATTTTACTCTTCATGTGCTTTGTCATTGAAAGCAGTTGCTCACGAATGTATTTACTGCCAAAAAGCGGTGTCATGGATACAGTAATTGCAAACTTCAAAAACTGAGCTACACATGGGGTCATAAGAAAATAAATGCTGAAAGATCATACAATGTTAAAAGATTTTGTGGGGCTGCATGACTAGTTGTCTTGGGCCACATGCAGCCCACAGGTTGTGGGTTAGACATGCCTGGTTTAAATTGTTTATCTCAGCCGGGCTCGGTGACTCAGCCTGTAATCCCGCGCCTTGGGAGGCTGAGGTGAGTGGATTGCCTGAGCCCGCGGGTTCGAGACCCGCCTGGGCAACTTGGTGAGACCTCATCTCTACAGTAAATCAAAAAATTAGCCAGGCGTGGTAGCGCGCGCCTGTAGTTCCAGCTACTGGAAGGCTGAGGCGGAAGGATCGCCGGGCCCAGCAGGTCGAGGCTGCGGTGGCCAGAAGCGACCACTACACTCCAGTCTAGGCAAGAGTGAGACTCCAACTCAAAAAAAAAAAAATTAGTTTATCTCTGGAATAGGCTCTCCTTTCCCTCCTACCACTGCCCCTTCCCCCCACTCCCAGTCACCACCTCCCATCTCTCCCTGTAAATTCCATCACTTTCAGGTGCATTTCCATTTCTGCTTCCTCCAAAAAGCCAACTCAATGTGATCTTTTTCTTCCTGAAAACTTTTAGGTCTCCTGGCTTATATCATTTTTATCACACACTATCTGCTATAGTTATTTTTTTTTTTTTTATGTCCTCTCTCTCATGGCTTATGAGCCCTTTGTGGGTAGAAGCTGTATTTTAGTATCTCTCACACTAAAAGACACTGTACTTAATGGTAGTAGAATTTTAATGTAAATTCTCTCCCAATAGAAACTTTTTCTCTTATGTTAGAGTGTACAAAAATAGACTTTTAATAATAATTTGGGTAGCTGTGTTGGAAATATTTTTTAGTTTTTGGATAGAATTTGATAGTTGAAGTTCATAATCATGGTTTTCACAGTTTTCTAGGATGGCTAAAATGTTTTCATTCATTATGGTGTAGCTTTACACCAGTCAAAAAGTAGAAAAGAGAAGAGGTCGTTTAAAGTATAATTGTATTCAGGGATAGACATCATATAGACTGACTTAATAGTCTCACAAAGGTATAATAACCTACGTATCTCCTTGCATATAATTAGTCACTTAAAAATAATTGAGCTACAATTGTGGCTATTCAGGAGAGAATTTCAAAGTTCCCAAACTTAGATGTTTCAATTTGGAGGGATTATCCTCCTGAAATTTTGCAGTTTTACTTCTTGCTTTAATACTTAAAACTAGTAGATGTTCTTTTAATTATTGAATAGGATTTGGCTTCATGGGATAATATTCTGAAGTGGAAAATTGCCAGTCTTTTTGGAAGGGTCATCAGTGAAAATGAGGCTTAATATGAAAGCTTTTGCCATGTTAACATCAGTCTGGATGCTTCTGAATACAATAAAATACATTTATACACATAACACATTTGAATTCTATGTCTGATGTGTATTTTGTTTTTTTCCTCTCTTTTAATTTTTATTTTGAAATTGTGGGGTACAGTTCAGGGCCAGGTACACAAATGTTCATTGTGCAGGTACCCTTATTGATGAGGTGTGCCTCTCCTTCCCAGGCGGACATCGACGACTGTCAATCCCAGCTCCCCAACCCCCACACCCCTCCCCGCAGTTTCCCGCTACTTTCAATCCCTTTCCTACAGTAATATGGTAGTTGTTCAAGGTCCACTTATGAGTGAGAGCATGTGGTACTCAGCTCTTTGTTTCTGTGAGAGAACGCTCAGTATTATAAACTCTAATTCCATCCAGGTTGCTGTGAAGTTCATGATTTTGTTCTTTATGTTCGTGTAATATTCCACTGTACATATGTTCCACATTTTTTTATCCAGTTCTCTTTTGATGGGCAGCACAATTGGTTCCATGTTTTTGCTATTGTGAACAATGCTGCGATAAATGTACGTGTACAGTTATCATTTTTATAGAGTGACCTAAGTTCTTCCAGGTATATTTCCAGTAGGGAGATTGCAGGTTCATACAGAAGGTCAATTTTTAAAACTTTTAGGAATCATCACACTGATTTCCACAGAGGTTGTACTAGTTTACACTCCCACCAAAAGTGTAGAAGTATTCCCTTTTCACCACATCCTCTCCAGTCAGAATGGCAATCATCAATAATTCAAAAAATAACAGATGATGTGCATTTTAAATAAGATCAAAATTGATAATAAGTGTTATTATTAGTAACCCCTACAGAAATAGCCATCCCCATGTTCCACTGGTGATGAAGGAGTAATTTCTTGTACATGCAAAAAGAAGAAGATGACTTGGGAGGTCAGATTTCAGAGACACTATTGCTGATGTGAGATTAAGCCTTATGGATGTCTTAGCTCATTCCCTTTCAAAATGCTCAGACAGTAATCAGGTCTGTCCAGGGATAGGACTAGATTGCAAGCATGCTTTGTATTTTTTTAGAGAGAGTTGGTTATTTATGGAAATACAATAAACTGAAAGTTTGGGGAACATATTTTTTACTTATAGCAAAAAATAATGTCTAGTTGAACCAACCCATTTTTGTAAACTCATTGTTTTGTAAAAATTAGATTGTTTAGTTTCCATCTTCAATCCTGCATTATTTCAGCAGCCACTGTATAGTAAGCACAGGCTCAGTGCGGGGGCTGCTATGTCCTCGCCCTTGCAGGGAGTGGGGGAGATAGGATTATGTATAGTAAGTTCATGCAGGGAAATGTTCAAGTGGCTGTGATTGAAGACTACACAGGATTAGATGGGTGGGTGGGGAAGGAGGCCCACTCCTTAGTGAGGATGGGGGAAGATTTCCCTGCAGGTCCCCTACAGGCTGGATTAGTGCTACCACACCATGTCTTCAGGTTTCATCCTTCCACACATCTTCTAGGTAATAATAACCTTCTGGATGGGCTCTACAATACTCCAGCAAATTAAAAACTGGGGATGGGGAAGATAGATGAAAAAAGATTGGCAAATTTTTTAAAGTCCTGAAGCTGGATGATGGAACCATGAGGGCTCATTATACTACTCACTTCTTTTTTGTGTGTGTGTTTGAAAATGTCCAGTAAAAAAGGTTAAAATCCTACCTTTTCCCTGTATTGGCGTTATTTCTTTTTTGTTTTATTTTATTTTTACATTGAGTGGTCCCTCAAAAGCCCTTAAACACTTTTTTTCTTCTCGGTTGTTTTAGGCATCATGAACAAATAAAGCTTTTTGTCCACATATCAACACATCACATTGTGAAATATATTGTATATATATTTCATTGTGAATATATGTTGCAAGTGATGTTTTGATATACATATATATTGCGAAGTGATTGCTGCAATCAAGCCAGTTAATATATCAGTCACCTCATGTAGTTCCCTTTTCTGTGTGTTTGTATACATGCATGTGTGGTGAGAACATTTAAGACCAACTTTCTTAGCAATTTTCAAGTACACAATACAGTATTATTAACAATCAACCTCACATTGTACATTAGACCTTAAGAACTTATTCTTCCTGTATAACTGAACCTTTGAACCCCATGACCAATATCTCTCTGTTCTTAGACAATGACACAGTGTGGTATTAAAGGACATGGACTCTAGAGATAGACTGAGTTTATGTGTCACTATTTGCTAGCTCTGTGACTTTCAGCAAGTTGCTTAACTTTTTCTGTGCCTCTGCTTCCCCGTTGCAAAATAATAATAATAGTAGTAATATTTAAAGTAAGTTTTAAAAACCATCAGTAGGGGTGATGAGAGTAGTCAATGGAATTAATATATCCAAAGTGTTTAGAACAGGGCTTTACACAACAATAGTAATGTTTCTGTGGCCATTTCCATTCATTGGCATAAAGTTCAATCTTGAGAAGGACTCAAAAGCTCTGTTGGAAATAGAGCCATGATGGATTAACGTGTCTGGCATGGAGTAAAGAAAGTGACTGTGATTATAACGAAGTCAGGCAGAAGATGTCTATTTCTGTTCTAAGTTTTTATAGTCACCTCACGCATGTATGGTGAATGGCTTTCTGAGTGTTAAACATATATACGATTTATAAGACATGAAAGTGAAGGTTGATCAGTTGATTTTCATGGAAACCTCTTACATTTGAGTTATAAACTGTGCTTGTTTAGATGTTTATAAAATAGAGGCAAGGAAAGTTATCTTTTTCTCTCTTGATCTAAAAGGTCTACGCCATGCCTTTGGCATATTATCATTTGAGTTAATGCATTCAGTTGAATTTCCTGTAAATGAAACATACTTGTGCATGGTGACTAATATATTGTACATTCATCTAAGCTGATGGCATTTAAAACCTGCTCAAAATCGGAACTGACAGTTGGATCTGATTTTATTTGTGTCTTTCCAATGTCTGTTGGAATAATGGGAACATTTGATTTCACAGTATGTAAATGGCTTTTCACAGCTTCTCATTTTGGTAGAATCTAATTTCTACCAAATTAGAGTTTAGGTACTAGGGTTTAGTTTGTCAAACATCTCAATCCAGTTTGGGTGGGGAAAAGAGAAGGTTGAGAACAAAACCCAAAATAAACTTCTGATTTCCTCTGGAAATGCACAAGTCAAACAAATGTTACTGATGGATTGCAGTATCTAGTTTCCTGGAATTTGTAATTATGTAATTCGACGTATTCTTTGTAAGGAAAAGAAATAGAATCATTTTCACTGATTCATGCTACTAATTTTCCCAATTATTCCCACACATTCAGTCCTTTATATTTCCTACTTTCTTTGCCTCCTTCCCACACATTTACTAAGTATTATTCAGCATTGCCTATAAGTGAAAATATTTTCTTTATTGCTTAAGTAACACATAATTTTTCTACCTTGACTTGGATATCTGAGCAAAACTGTTTGTAGTCACTTTGACCCCCTAAAGGTTCTCCAAATTTGTGAGTGCCATATTTTAGCATGTTCTAGCTCATTCTAGTTGTTTAATGGAGAAAGGATACCTAAAGCTATGGAAATAGTAGTTTAGATAAGAAATGTGCCAGTCTTGCATACATAATATACATCAAAACTGGCATTTATGGTGCAGTGGAATAATCTTTGGGAAAGTCAGTTAACCTAACTGGACTCAGATTTTTATTATGAAGTTCAGAGGGATTGTTTTAAATGAATTTACTAATTTTGGCTCTCAAGAGCTAAGATTCTGTGACTTTAGTCTGTAAAAAATGTGGAACTATTTATAGTCTTAAGAAAGGGAAATTAATAAAATTAATTAAAATGGGAACAGGGGGGGGTTCCCCCAAACCCCGGGGGTTTAAAATTTTAAAGCCACTTTGGGGAAGCTGAGGGGGAAAAGGATTGCGGGGAGCCCAGGGTTTGAGACCGGGGCCTGGGGGCCAACTTGGGACAAAAACTCCAACTCAAAAAAGAAAAGAAATTAAAAAAATGCTGAAGTGTGGTGGTGCATGTCTGTAGTTCCAGCTACTTGGAAGGCTGAGGTGGAAGGATCACCTGACCCCAGTAGGTCAAGGCAGTGGTAACTGTGAGTGTGCCACTGTACTCGAGCCCAGGCGACAGAGTGAGACTCTGACCACGCCCCCCAAAAAAAAAAAAAATAAGGTAAAGAATAATAAAATTATATTCAAGAAAAATTAATATGATAATGGTGAGTAGAGCAGTTTGAAGAAGGGAAACTGGGTGTGAGACATCTCAGAACTGCCAAAATTAGAGATACTTTCCTTCTGGGCCAGACTTCACTTTTGCTATTTATTTCCATGTCTTAATAAGATGAAAATTTCAGAACACTAACAGAGAGAACAGTTCAGAGATTTTGCTGCTCTGGCTTTTTCCCTATAAGGTACAAGGGTATGTGGTGCTTGGGTGTTACTTTTCCCTGCTCTCTGTCTCATGCTGGGCATCCTGGATTATTGGTCCAGGACCAGAACCAAGACAAGGGGATACAAGGAAGGGAATGGAGGACACATTTTCATACTTGTTAGTACTTTGATCTTAGTAGGAATTATAGGTCACAGGTCAAATTTTATCACAACACTGACTCCACTTGAAACTGTGGCAGAGCAAGAATATTCAAAAGCAAGCAACCATAGCTTCTGGACCAATCTTGCCTTCTCATGGAGACTTTGCTAACAGCACATGCTTCCCTATATTGTAACATGCAAAGGCTGTCTTCTAGAAAGGTCCCTAAACATCCCTTCTGTGTTTTTTTGGAGGCTATAGACAGGACTCAGAGAGCAGTAGTTCCTCCTTTTTTTTTTTTTTTTTTTGCAAAGAGAAAGAAAATAATTTACATGATTATGTCAGGGTTCTTTGGGCTCCTGTGATGGGCAGCAATTGGCAGGAAAGGCTTAATGGGATCCTGAAAGGGGGATTATGATTAGAATGAAAAGGAAGGGACAGTCAGACAGAGTCTGCACTGTGGGTACAGGAGGAGAAGTGGATTTGTAGAGCTCTGATGAGTTTGTGTTTGATCATGTTGGGGTCCCAGGAAAGTGTCTCTGTAATGAATCTAGCAGATTTTGAATGAAATGGAGAGCAGTCATGGAAAGGATGATGTTGGGAACCATGTCTGACATCCCTGAGGGAGTGTGTGCAGAATGTAATGGGAAGGAATGCCAGCAGATTCTGTAGGGTATGTTTGTCTAAGTAATGAGAAGGGGCATGGCCAGAGAAGGCGTGGTCACTGAGGAGGAGGATAGCAAGTACAACTAGCATCATGAAATCCAAGGAGGAGGTTCAGGAAAGAGGTAGCCCATTAAAATCATCATGCTGCGCTGCAGGGCTAAAATGTTTGTGTTAATATTGAAAAAAAAAAACAGGTGTGCAGACTTTATAAATTAGGAGGCCGTAGGCAGATTTTGAGTGTGTTTGAAAAAAAAAACAAAGGCAGAAGAATGCAGAAATCAGATTACAAGAGGATAAGGAAAGGGAAGGTGGAGAATGTAGATGACTCTTGAAAAGTTTGGTGAGGAAAAGAGAAAGGACATTATGGTAGAGAGCTCAGTAGAGTAGCAGGGAAAACTACTATGCTTTTTGTTTGGATTTTTTAAAAAACACATGTAAGAGTATAAGTAATGCTTACACTCTGAGAGGAAAGATTCAGTAGCAAGAGGAAGATTAAAGATGGAAACAAGTGCGGGTAATAGATGGAGCAATTTCTGGAGTGAATAGGAGGGAGTGGTTTTAAATATACAAGTGGAGGAGACAACCAAGAGAGAAAGACAGGAATAAAAGATGAATGTAGAGAAATTTTGGAGAGAAGGAAAAGGGAGTTTTCATTAGGTAGCCTCATTGGTCTCAGGTAATTAAAAAGTAAGGAGTTTGCAAAGAGTAAACTTGATGGAGTTGGGCGTGCGATTGCATAAAAAGGTATTTAAGGGGGGAACCACCAAAACATGGAACTTATTTATGAAAAGTTATGTATTTATTCTTGCATGTTTAAATTTCAGTTGCCTTCAAAGTCTTCTCCATTTAATGCAATACACCTGCCTAGATGCTTTTTCCACTGCTCAAACTAGTTTTGAACTTGTCAATCTTGATGCCTTTTAGTGCTTCTGCCCATTGTTTATTTCACCTCCTCTACATTGGCGACATGTTTCTCTTTGAGGAGCTTTTTCATCCAGGGAAACAAAAAAAAAGCCACTCAGGTCAAGATTGGGTGAATAGAGAGGGTGGTACATGAGGGCCATGCCTTTTTGTTTTTTTGTGTTTTTTTTTGGTCAAAAACAGTTGAATACTCATCATGGTGTGGGCAGGTGTGCTTGTAAATCAGCCATCATGAAATGGACAAATGCGTTGAAAGAATCTCCCAAAAAAGAAAATAAAGGAAAAAGAAAATTCACTGAAGCCAAACTCAGTCTCTCACGACAGTGCCAGCTGGTACATTGATGCTGATGGGTTCCTAGAACACTTACCTAGTGAGGGAAGTCTGTACTACAAGGGGCCCACCCTCCAAAAGATAATTCCAGTTATAATGGTTGCTTTGAGCAGTAACCTATGAGTTGGTAAGAGGTGGATGAGAGAATCTCAGAGTTGCATAGGAGGCCCACTTAAGGTTAAAGAACATGATTTTATACTGGAAACATAATGGATTTTAGGGCTGTTCATAATTATGTGTCTCTCTAACAACTGTCTCTCTCAAGTTATTGTCCTGATTGTACTGTAAGTTGTAGCAATTACAATTCTTAAGTCAATATATAATGTTTTTCAGGAGTTTTGAGTCATGAGATACTCAAATAAACCTTCATGCTGGTTTAAGAGGGATGTAAGAAGTCCTGAACCCTCTCTCTCTGCCTTCCCCTTGCCTTCCCTGACCACCTGTACCAGTCCCTAAGAGATCTAAAGAATGCAAATGGAAATAGTTAGCTTTAAGGCAAGTATGTCCAGTTGACTCAAGAATTAAAGACAGAATTCACACTATAGTCAAAAGAGAAAATTATCTTCTAAAATAAAAATTTCCAATGATCATTGCCAAGAATGGCATTTTCTTACTTGCTGGTTTGAAATAGGGCCTTTGTATGTGGACTCTAGATTGAATCTTCCTAATAGAACTTCCTGCAATGTAGACCTATGTCCTCCATACAGAAGACAATAATCACATGGGTGATTGAGTCACTGAAATGTAGCTAGTATAACTGAGAAACTGAGTTCTAAACCGTATTTAATTTTAATGACTTTAAATAGTGTCCCTTATTGGACCACACAATCCTACATTATGTTATCAGTTTGTATTTTCTAAAAGATGTAGCACTTCTGATAAGACATCTTGAAGGTTCATTATGGCAGGTAGAGGTGACCCTCATGAATCCTTGAGGGCTGGATCTTTAGGGTCCTGAATTGGTGATAAGGAACTAAAGATGATCTCATATTTAATCCCTGTAAATCTTTGTGTAGGGGTTGGGGCTGAGGAGACTTTTCTAAAACTGTGGATGTGCTCTGTATACCTGACAGGTTGTTTTATAAGTTCATACCATTGTTCATAAAACTGGGTCATAGAAGATGGAATAAATCATCCATTGTGATCAGAGTCATCATCCTCAGATGTAAAAACACCAGAGCAAATGTAATTTAGTTTCTTCTTCATGACACCTTCATAGAGTTTAAATATAATAACTGGCTCCAACTCTATGCAAACAGAGTTGAAAAATATTCAAACTAGAAGGGAAAGTGGTGGGGAGAAAGAAACATATAAAGTCCATGAATAATGGAGGAGGAAGTAAGAAAGGAAAGCATGGAGATTGGGTGCAGATGGTTGATATCTGAGAAAGGGATAAGGGGCCATCTGTACTCTGTCAAACTTTTTCTGGTTTTTTTTTTTCTTTCCTTTTTTGAGTTGAAGTCTCACTCTGCCACCCTGGCTGGAGCACAGTGGTACACTCATGGCCACCACAGCCTCAACCTGCTGGGATCAGGTGATCCTTCTGCCTCAGCCTTCCAAATAGCTGGAACTACAAGCATGCACCACCATACCTGGCTAATTTTTCTTGATTTATTGTAGAGATGAGGTCTCAACAAGTTGCCCAGGCTGGTCTCAAACCTGTGAGCTCAGACAATCCTCTCACCTGCACCTCCCAAGTGCTGGGATTACAGGCTGAGCCACCTTGCCTGACTTTTCTGGTTTTCTTGAAGACTTCCTGTCCAGCAGCTCTCCCACCCTGCCCTTCCCAAGATAGGAATGCAGCTAGAGCCAAAACCAAATTTCAAATTCATGACAATTCTTTTGGTTCTTTGAGATGAAGATATCTGTATTTTCAACTAAGGGAAATGCCAGACTACAAGTGAAATGCAGTTCAAACAGAAAAAAAATTTTAAATAGGTGCTAAGATTAAAAAAAGAAAACTTCACTTCTGTGGTATGCACATCTTATCCCATGAATTTGTTGTGCTCCCAGATTACTGTAGGTATCTACTTGCACATTCTTGAACAAGAGCCTACTGGATAGAAAATAAGAGGCGAGAGAAATGTACAGTATAAATGAAATGAGATGTAGATTTAAATGTGCTAGCAGGAGCCACCAGTTAAAATGAAATATTATAAAGCTTGTGATTAAGAATGTCTAGATGCCATTTCTAGACTGCCATTATCTACAACCGATAGATGCCAAAATTTGTGTATCTGGTGAGTGTGGTCACTTTTTTGACACTCAACAGACAGGATTTGTTGAGTGTTCTTACACTGATGAGTATGTCCAGTTTGAGTTTCTTGGGTGATTTCAGTGAACTCGCTTCATCAACCAGGGTCTATTAGTGAATCTTAAGTGCCTGTGTGAATTGGGCATTGGCATCTAAAGGTACCCTTCCAGTCATACTGTAAGGATGGTTCTGATAAGGCTGTCAACTAGATACATACTCCAGAGTAACCAGCAATCAGAGTCACTAATGACTAGGCATTGTTCTTTTTTTTTTTTTAGTTTGTCTTGTCAAAAATGGCAAGAAAAAGATAACTGATTTAATTTTTTTTTTTTTTAGTCAGAGTCTTACTCTGTCACCCAGGTTGGTGTGCAATGGGATGCTCACAGCCACCACAGCGTCAACCTGCTGTGCTCAGTCTTCAAAATACCTGGAACCACAGGCACGTGCCACCATGTCTGGCTAATTTTTCTTGATAAGATCTCACCAAGTTGCTTGAACCCATGGGCTCAGGCAGTCCTCTCATCTCGACCTTCCAAATTGCTGGGATTAAGGGCATGAGCCACTGTGCCCGGCCTGAGCCAAATATTAGAAAAATTGTGTGCACTAAAGATAATGTATCTTTGTATCTAATATGTCTTTAGTAATTGCATAGGGAATTTTTTTAAATTATGGTTTTCTTTAAGTTAGCAAGGTGGTGAACTAAGGAAGGAGAGCTAAACTGGTAGCCAGGATTACTGGGCCTGAGCACCAGCTCTTATGCTAACTAACTGTGTGGACTTAGGCAAGATAATTTACTCATATTGACCTCAGTTTCTTCATCAGTAAAAGGAGGCATTTGAGTTCAGTGATCTTCAATGTTCCCTCCAAATGATTCTTTTTTTGAGTTGGAGTCTCACTTTGTTGCCCAGACTGGAGTGCAGTGACCGCTTCCGGCCACCGCAGCTTCAACCTGCTGGGCTCCAGCGATCCTTCCGCCTCAGCCTTCCAAGTAGCTGGAACTACAGGCACGCGCTACCACGCCCGGCTCATTTTTTGATTTATTGTAGAGATGAGGTCTTGCTGCCCAGGCGGGTCTCGAACCCGCGAGCTCAGGCAAACCACTCACCTCAGCCTCCCAAAGGCGCGGGATTACAGGCTGAGCCACCGAGCCCGGCTCCAAATGATTCTTTAAAAAGTCTTATAAATGTTGAACTAAATGACAGAATGTGTGTGTTTATTCTATGTAATGGCCGTGGGGCCATAACAGAGTATGATATCAACCAGACCTGCCAGGCATTATAAGGTTGTTACAGCATTTTTCTCATGCTGACGTGTAGATATCTGTGAGTAATATGCTATTTTAACTTGGAGTACACTGAGATGTAAATAAAATGTGAGCCAGCTTTCATAAATCTGCCTCCATGCCTGGCCCCCAGAGCCATCATCTCTGCTCTGTAAGGTCTGCGTGGAGTTCAGTTCAAATATGTGTGTCAAGCAAGTCAATTCAGGATTGGTGGAGACAACAGGGATGCATTAGAGAATAAATAAACCTGTAAGTGAATATTAAATGTATCTGCTGTGTATTATTTTTACCCTAAATATATGCAATGCATTACATTTAGATTATATGCGGTAAGTTTTGATATAAATGTCTAGCTAGTTCTTCCTTCCTAGGGAACTGGGGAGAACCTTCTCCCTATCTAAGATTGAAATTTCACTTTCTAGCCGGGCTCGGTGGTTCAGCCTGTAATTCCGCGCCTTTGGGAGGCTGGGGTGAGTGGATTGCCTGAGCCCGCGGGTTCGAGACCCGCCTGGGCAGCGAGACCTCATCTCTACAATAAATCAAAAAATAGACGGCATGGTAGCGCATGCCTGTAATTCGGCTACTTGGAAGGCTGAGGTGGAAGGATCGCCGGAGCCCAGCAGGTCGAGGCGCCATGGCCGGAAACGGCCACTGCACTCCAGTTTGGGCGACCGAGTGAGACTCCAACTCAAAAAAAAAAAAAAAAGAAATTTCACTTTCTTATATCAGGACCCTTAGTCTATGGTTTTATTAATGTACTTTAACAACCTCCTATCCACAGTGAATATGTTCCAAGACCCCCAGCGGATGTCTGAATCTTTCAATAGTACTGAACTGTGCACACACTGTTTTGTCCTATATGCACATACCTGTGATAAAGCTTTATTTATAAACTTGGCACAGTAAGAGATTGACAGCAATAATTAGTACTAAAATGAATAAATATTATTTTGAATATAAATAGAATATATTTAATTACAAAATAGAATGTAGTTTATATGTTAATAGGATATAACAATAGGCCAGTATCACTACTTTTACGCTTTGGGGCCATTATTAAGTACAAAGAGGGTGACTTGAATAGAAACACAGTGATACTGTGACAGTCTATCTAGTCACTGAGTCACCCACTAAGCCGTTCATTGGCTAGCAGTGTCAACACTGTGGATTTGCTAGACAAAGGGATGATTGATGTTCTGGGTGGTTTCTGGTGAGACAGTGTGAGATTTCATCATGGCACCAGAAAGGTGTGCCATTTAAAAAGTATATATTGCTTATTTCTGGAATTTTTCATTTAATATTTTTGGATTTCAGTTGACTGTGGCTAACTGAAACTACAGATAAGGGGGCCTACTGTACTAATTCAAAGTGGACTCTAAGTGTAGTGTTTCTTCATGGTGTTTCTACACAGCTTCACTTCTTCCCAGAAGTTGTGAAAAATTCCCTCACATCCTTTCCTTTTCCTCACAAGAGCATTTCTTTACTGCATCCATGGCACATTTTCTAGCTTGAGTTATTTGTTCTTTGTGTGCTGTGGTTCTGTGGACAAAGAATGAACTGTTTTACAACCCTTTCTTTTCTTATATAGCTTATTGACATGGGTTCAAGGCCAAGTTAGATGAATTTGTTCTGCAGAAATGTGGATGCTGTGGCCACAGCATTTTGTGTATTCCTGCCTGCTCCCACTCATTGACATCCAGTTAAGCATGCCCTGCCCTGGCCTGACAAGGCACTGGAATCTTGTCACTCTCATCACCCATGTGGTGGTGGAGGCCTACCAATAGCTCCCAGAGTGATGAGAAGGTGTAGCTTGCTATTCTCTCTGTCTATTGGTAACTGTTTCGGTCATGTTAAGTAGCAGCAGATGCTGGTGCCCCATCCCGCCCACTATCCTTGGTGTTGAGGGTTGACTCCTAAAAACAGGACAGCAGTAATGCAGGGACCCTCAATCACGTAGCTACCCATGAGCATGTGTTTATGCATGGATATGTGTATATATATGCATGCGCATTTACTCACAACCTCCCACCTCTTGCCCAAATAAGTGTGCCAGGAAAGCAGCCGCCCCAGGATTCCCCACCACAGCCACTGTGACTGAGAGCTGAGGCTCGAATTCCTTTCCTGGTGCCATTTATGAGAAACTGTGTATGGCAAGGTGTTGACACATGAGACAGCCACATTATCCACTGCCAACCCCCATTTACTCTGACCACTTTGATTAGGAAATGAAAGAAGCCAATGCTTCTGGGGCTCTAAAGTTGGTCCTGACATAGGAGACTTGCGTTGCCACTGGTAAAACTTGTTAAAGAAGGCAAATAAGCCAGGAAAGACCCCATCAAGATGGAGAAATATGCTAATCAGGCCAGGACCTGCCATTAGTTTGTGTGTGACAGTGGCTCTGAAGAGGCCTGAGAACTAGACCATGGCTCCCTGACTTTTATCGCAGTCAAGGAAAAGATGAACTCTCTGGCTGGAGCCTGGTTAGTGGTCCAGGAGGTGTAAGTTGCCTGAGGGTGGTTCCTTTATGTCTCTTGGGCACTATCCACAGTCATCAACAGCATCCTCTTCTCCTGCCCTGGCTTTATGGTTCTTCCAGAAGCCCTTGTTTACCATCACAGAAGCCAAGGATATCAACACCAGCACCTTAGATATGATCCAGTTGATGGCGAGCATTCCACAGGGAAGGAGATGGATGCCAGGGAAAGATGACTTTATCACCCTCACAGGATGAGTTTAGTGACAGATGTGGGTGGGAACTCAGTTCTGATGTTCTCATGCCATGATACACACCAGGGTGAGAGGCATTAAATGTAGCTCCACTCTTTATTGGGGGAGAGAATACTTGTTTCATGTGTAGCTTGAGTCTGAGGACTCAAGATCACATGGTTGAGGTCCTACAACATATGTTGGCTGCCATCTGGAATCTCAAAGTTTCCCATGCTATTCTCTTTGCTGAGTATCTACAGGAAGCTGAGTTCAGCTGCCCCAAATACATAGTACCCATTGGCAGCATGTAGATACTGGTTGAGGTTCTGTGAGCAATCCTGGGAGAGCAGTGAGGGCAGGGTGTGAATGTGTGCTGGGCAAAGAAGTTGGCAGGACCTCCTATGCTTCTTCTCAAAGATTCAAGAGAGGCAATGAGGTGGGCAGGATAGTGACGGGGTTTAGGAGAGCAAACATCTAGATTCTGATCTGGACTGTTCCCTTGGACAAGTCACATAATCCCTTTGGGCCCCCAGTGTCTTCCCCATAAAGCAAGGAAGTGGGGCCATGGTTTCTGAGATGCCTTCATGATCCTGGGTCTCTGATCCTGTGACTCTGGATGCAGAAATTTCCAATGCCCCTGAAATACTCCTTCTCATATTTTCGTTCAGAAACTGTAAGTAAAGACACATATTTTTTTTATTATTTTATTTATTTTGGGGGACTAAAAAGTATTTTTATTTTATTTATTTATTTTTTAAATCAATATTTTTTATTATGATATTGTGGGGTACAGTTAAGGGTCAGGTACACAAATATGCTTTGTTCAGTCCCCCTTGTTGATAAGAGGTGTCGCCCCATCCCCAGACAGAAGTTTACTACCATTAGTCTCATCCCCCTTCCCCTCCCCCCCATAGTTTCCCACCACTGTCAGTCATTTTCTTATGGTAGTACATTGGATGATCAAGGTCCACTATATGAGTGAGAACATGTTATACTCAGATCTTTGTTTTTGTGAGAGGTCACTCTATTATAGACCCTAGTTCCATTCAGTTTGCTGAGAAATTCATGATTTTGTTCTTTTTTATGGCTGCATAGTATTCCATCGTGTATAAGTACCACATTTTTTAAATCCAGTCCACTTTTGATGGACAGCATGGTTGGCTCCAGGTTCTTGCTATTGTGAACAATGCCGCGATAAACATTCGTGTGCAGGTATCTTTGTGATAGAGTGATTTGAGTTCTTCAGGGTATATTCCCAGTAGAGGGACTGCAGGGTCATATGGGAGGTTGATATTTAGAGCCTTTAGGAATCACCACACTGCTTTCCACAGAGGGTGCACTAGTTTAAACTCCCACCAACAGTGTAGAAGTGTTCCCTTTTCACCACACCCTCTCCAACAACTGTTATTTTTTGAGTTATTTATAATTGCCATTCTGACTGGAGTTAGGTGGTATCTCAGTGTGCTTTTGATTTGCATCTCCCTGATGATTAGTGAGGTTGAGCATTTCTTCATGTGCCTGTTGGCTGCTCGGATATCTTCCTTTGTGAAGTGTCTGTTCATATCTTTTGCCCATTTTATAATGGGGTTCTTTGTTTTTTTTCTTTTCAGCATGTTTGAGTTCCTTGTAGATCCAAGATGTTAAGGCTTTGTCAGACCTGGTGTTGGCAAATACTTTCTCCCAGTCTGTGGGCTATCTCCCTGCTCTCTTGATGGTTTCTTTGGCTTTGCAGAAGCTTGTCAGTTTAATGAAGTTCCACTTGTCTATCTTATCCCTTATGGCCTGTGGGTTTCTGGTTTTGTTCAGGAATTGGATGCCAGTTCCAATTTCCTTGAGGGTATGTCCTTCATTTTCTAAGGTTCCTATGGTTTGAGGTTTTACATTTAGGTCTCTGATCCATTTGGAGTTAATTTTTGTGTATGGGGATAGAGAGGGGTCCTGTTTCAATCTTCTGCATGTGGTCAGCCAGCTTTTCCAGCACCATTTACTGAATAGGTTCTCCTCTCCCCAGTGATAGGTGGTGGAGGCTTTGTCGACAACAAGCGGAAGAGGAAGAAGGTCGTAGAGTGAGTATTGCTGGCTGCCTGGCCAGGGGGATCTCCCCCTCTGAACTGCATCCACCCACCCACCCACCCATGTACTCATCCACCCATGCACCCCTCCATCCATCCATCCACTCACCCACCCATCCATCGATCATCCAGCCATCCTTCCATCTTCTATCATTTACCTTCCATCTATCCATCCTCCATTTATCCATCCTCCATCCATCAATCCATCTATTCATCCACCCGTCCATCCATTCATTCATCCATTCATCCTCCCTCTATTTATCCATCCATCTATTCTCCATCCAGGCAGCCAGCCATCCATCTGTCCACCCATAGGATACTTGTCTAGTCATCCAACCACTTATTATCCATCCATCTACCCACCCACCCCACCCAATTATTCACCCAGTCCCCTTCCACCCACTTAGTTATACAGTGATTTATTCTTCTCTCTTTACTTATCCACCTATACATCCACCTACCCATATGTCCCCCCATCCATCTACTACTTGTCTGTTCATCCATCCACCCACACAACCAAGCTTCCATTTGTTCATTATTGTCCTCTTGTTTACATATCTGTTTACCCATCCATCCGATCCTCCATTCATCTATCTACCCATCTTTCTACTTGTCCATCCACCTGTCCAGTCTATCCACCCATTCAAATATCCATTTACCCATCTGTCCATCTGTCACCTATATGTACTGCCACATGCCCATACAACCAACCTTCTGTTCATCTACCATGTGCACATCCAGATGTCCTTTCACCCTCGGGTCTACCCACTGTTTCTACTCATCCAGTCTTCCACTTCTATCAGAGTATTCATCATTCATTCATTCCATTTCTGATGCTTGATTGCTCGGCTGCTTCCCTTCCTTCCTTCTTTCCTTTCTCTCTTCTGACCCCCAGCTCATTCATCCAGTCCTCTGCCCATCCCTGTGTTCATTCACTCCTTTGTCTGCTTCGTCACAGACTTGTTCATTCATCCATTCCTTTTTCCATCCATCGCCCTCTATGCATCTGTCCCTTTACCTTCTCCTCCTGGAAGACACCCAGCTTCCTTTTCTGGATCTTCTCCAAGCATCATCTTCATTCCAGGACCTTTCCTGGGGAGATTTGGAAGCCCCAAGTCATTAATCCCTTATCCCCCATGAAAGAGGCCTTGCTGAAAGAAGAGGAAAGTGGAGAGAAGTTCCAGAGGGGTAGTGGTGTGTGGCCCCTTATGGGCATTCTATGCCAGGCCTAGCTGGGGACATGGTGCCTCCAGCCCCCCCGTCCAGGGGTCTCCCCTTCTGTACTGCATCCATCCACCCACCCATATACTTATCCACCCATGCACCCCTCCATCCATCCATCCATTCATCCACCCCCCCACCCACCCAAATCCATTGATCCATCCATCCTTCCATCTTCTATCTTTTATCCTCTATCTATCCATCCTCCATCCATCAATCCATCTATTCATCCACCCGTCCATCCATTCATTCATCCATCCATCCTCCCTCTATTTATCCATCCATCAATTCTCCATCCAACCAGCCAGCCATCCACCCATGCTCCCCGCAGTGGGTTCTGCTGAGCTGAGTCTTGCAGCCTGGACTCCAGACTCTCTTTCTGCAAACCCAGGCCCCTGGGCTGTTTCCAGTGTGACACCCTAGTTCAGTGTCTGCCACCTGCAGACCTGCCTTGTGAGGTTGAGGCCTCCCTCCTGGTCCTTTAGGGAGCCCAGGGACTGCCCATGCTTTTGGCCATTTGGGGCGAGGGAGTGGGGCTCCCCATCTCCTGACCGTCTCCTCTCAAGGCCCTGCTTCTGCTGAGCAAATACAGGTTATGACGCTTTCTCAGTCCCCATGCTGCTGTCCCCAGTGTGGCCTGAATTGACCAGACTTGGAAATCAGCCCCCTTCCTCAACTGCTCCCTGAGCACCACCCGTCCCGTGCCCCGTGTATGTCGTGGAGCAGGGTCCTGATATCTGGAGCTGCCTGGCCCTCCTCTCTCCCCCTTGCTGGTCACAGACTCATGCACGCCCTGGATGGACCACTCACCTCCTCAGTTCTTGCTTGGTTGGGAACTGGCTCCGTTCTTCACAAACTCACCAATGCCTTCATGGCTATTTCTAGAGCTCCCACTACATGCCAGGCAGTGGGGTTGGCCCTGGGGCTCCGGGGTAAGCCAGACCAGATTCCGCCCCTACTCAGGTGGCCCCTTCAGTTTGGGGAGTGAGACAGGCAGGAAGTCAGTAAATGAGCACATGAACGTACAGTTTGAGTTGGGGGAAGTGCTGAGGCTGAAGGGGGCAGATACAGGAAGGTGGTTCAGGAGGGCTTCTTGAGGGATTGACATTTAAGCCCAAAGCTAAGGGCTGAGAAGGGCAGCTGCAGAGAGAGGGCAGGGTGTTCCAGGTGGAGAGATACGTGAACACAAGGCCTGAGACAGGGGAGGCTCTAGAGACGAGTCCAAGGAGCAGGGCCTCGCAGTCGTCTGCAGGCTGCAGGACACCCCGTACCGCCCCTGCTTAGAGGTAGAAACTGAGGCCAGGAGTGTAGCGCCCATGTCCCCCCTCCACGGTCCTGCTAGAAGCTGATGGTCTCTGTGTCTCCCCAGCCCCTCCTTTAAGCCCTCAAACCCCCCACTCGAGGCAGTTGGAGCTGGAGGTTTTGAGAGGCTGGGGTGCAGCTTATGGGCTGAGGTCTTCAGAGACCCTGAAGGCTGCCTCAGTCGGGTCTGGCGGGGCAGTATTCTTTTTATCTTTTGGCTCAGAAGCAGGTAAAGTGGAGGCTTCCCAGGTGTCCCTGTTGGAGGCTGTGCCCATCTCTGTGTCCCTTTGGCAGGAGGGCACCCCTTACCCAACCACGGATGCCAAAGGCCCCCTTTTGCGGCACCTGCCCTGAGATGGAGAGTCTGTGCCCTGTGTAGAGGAAGGAGGGAGAGTGGCTGTCCCCTTCCCATGGCGAGGCCAGCTGAGTGCAGCCAGACGCCAGCTTCTCCACCTCACAGCCCCACCCTGTCTGCCTCCACAGCCTGCCCTGGCCTCCATCCTGGCTGCATCCCTCTCCTTTCTGGCCCCACCTCCTCTTGTCAGAGTTTAATCTCTGCTTCCTTCCTCTCCCCTCTTCCTCCTCACAGACTCTCGGCCTCTGTCTTTCTCCTTCTCTCTATCCTCTTACTTGTTGAACAGATTCTTATGCACCCTGAGATGTGCCAGGCACTGGGCTGGGTGAGAATGTGGCAGAGAGGGAGGATTCCTACCTTCATGGTGGCCCCAGGCTGCCTCTTTCTCTCTCAGAGCCTAGCACACAACAAGTGCTCAAATAATGTTTGTTGACTGAATGAGTGTCTCCAAGCCCTCCTCTCAGTGACTGTTTCCTTATGTCCTCTCTCTGTTTCCTCTCTTCCCCCAGCCCTCTGTGTATTGTGTCTTTCTTCCCCCGCCTCTGTGTCTCAGCATCCCTCCCATGCACATATAAGCTCTGCACTCACAGTAGATGCTCACTAATTGAGGTACTAACATATATTGAGGGTTTAGGGTTCAGCCCTGGGCAAGTACCTAGAGCATGGCCTCATTTGTCTCAAATCTTCACTGAATGAATAAACCAATGAGTGAGTTATGGAATTAGTGAATTAGATGCATTATGTTATAGTCTGCTGCTCATTTTCTCTGTCTTTGTTTATTTCAAGTCTCTGCATTAGTCTCTGCATTAGACTAATGGGTGGGTAGATGAGTGGATGGATAGTTAGATGAATGAATAATGAATGGGTAGATGGGTGGGTGGGTAGATGGATGGATGGGTGAATGAGTATATGGATGGATGGGTGAGTAGATGAGTGAATAGATGGATGGATGATGGATGGATGGATGGAGGAATGGATGGATGGGTGAGTGAATGATAGAATGGGTGGATGTATGAAGGGATGGATGGATGGGTGAGTGAATGACTGGATGGATAGATGGATGGATGGATGGATGGATGGAAGGATGGATGATTGAATGGATACTAGATGCATGGGTGAATAGATGGGTGGGTGGATGCATGGATGGATGAACAGATGTATGAATCAGGGTGGATGGATGGATAGGCGAGTGGATGGATGGATGGATGCATGTGTGCATGCATGGATGGGTGGGTGGATGATTGGATGGATGGATAGATGTATGGACGGGTACATGGATGGATGAGGTGATGAGTAGATGGGTGGATGGATGAATAGATGGATGGGGATAGATGTTTGGGTGGATGGATGGGTGAGTTGATTGAATCAATGAATAGATAGATGGATGAGTGGATGGATGGATGGATGGATGAGTTGATGAATACATGGATGGATGCAGGGATGGATGGGTGGGTGAGTAGAAGGGTGGATGGGTGGGAAGAAGGGTGGATGGACAGGTTTGTATGTTTTCTTCCACTTGTCTGCCTCCACCCAACACATAGTGGGTACTAGGTATAGTTTGCTGGATAAAACATTCCCTGGTGTTTCCAGCTGTCCCTGCCTAGGCTTCAATGCTCCCCACCACCACCGCCCCAATCCCTGGGTCTCTAAGTCCAGAACACTGGGGCAGGCAGAAGACCTACTTCCCCAACCTCTCTAGGAAGCAGCCGCAGAGCCCCAAAGCCCCTGCACCCCAGCCGCCTCTCATCCTCAAAGTCTTCAACCGGCCCATCCTCTTTGACATTGTGTCCCGGGGCTCCACTGCTGACCTGGACGGGCTGCTCCCTTTCTTGCTGACTCACAAGAAGTGCCTGACTGATGAGGAGTTCCGGTGAGCTACTCACATGGGCACAGCCAGCGGGCCAGCCAAGGGTTGGGGGAGGCGCTGTGGGCCCATTTCCCCTTGCATCTCCCTGTGTCCGTGG
>JAPVLO010003394.1:0-23616 GCA_027257055.1 Cephalopachus bancanus | reverse complement strand
CAAATAAGACAATTTTCCAAATATAGGTACATGAGTTAGATCCATTTGCCATAATACATTATGTTTTAATCCTCATGGATTAACTCCTGCTGGAATATTATCAAAAGTAAGACATGCTGAACAATTCTTGACAATCTGCATTGCTGCTTCCCTAGGTATCTGAAATTCATAATGTAAAGCAGTAACATTTTGATAATGAATATTATGAGATAGTTGAGCTTAAGTGACTGCCTCTGTCTCCAAAGTTGCATAGATGGAAGGTTTTGTTAAATTATCAGCCAATTGATTACCCTCATGTAGAGGTCCTGGAAGGCTGACATGAGATCTGACATGGCCAACGAAAAATTGCTCTTTTCTAACATGAATCAATTGTTGTAGTTGTATAAGAATTCTAAAATTGTGGTTTTACTAACAGGAATAGTTACTATCTCAATATGAGGAAACAGCCCTTGAACATAATGAGAATCAATGTACAGGTTACATCTCTTGTCTTTTAGAGCAGTAAAGTCATATAAGACAGCTCTTAATTCTGTTTTTTGTGCTGAAGTCGCTGAAGTACTTAAAACACGAGGGCTGTCATTAATTACTGCCACTGTTTTACCATTAGAAGAGTCATCAGTAAAAACCAATACTGCTCCCTCGAGAGAGACTAACGAACATGCACAAGGAATAATTATAAGATTACATTTTACAAACTGCAACAATGGATTTCTAGGCAAATGAAACAAAATTTGTCCTTGAAAATCAATCAAAGTCACTTGCCCATCATCATTAGTTTGCAACAAGGTTTGAAATTGAGTTTTGTCATATGGGATGATGATATTATCCACATCTTTCCCAAACAATTCCATGCTTCTCTCTTCCTTTGGCTATTAGCAAAGCTACTGAGTACACATAAGATGCTAAAACGTTTTTAGAGGAAACCAGTAAATGTAACCATTCCATAGGTCCTTCCTGTCACAAACACCCTGTTGGGGTATGAGAAGTAGCCAACACAATTAATTCCCATGGTATATCATAACTTACTCTTTTCACCATTTGTGACTCAATGGCCTTTTTCACGAGAGTTAAGACCTCTTTTGCCACGGGTGTTAAGACTCTTTTAGATGTGGGGGAGGGATCCCCCTGCAGTATAGCGAAAAGAGGCTTTAAATCTGCAGTAGTGACATGTAAATAATGTCTCAGTCAATTAATATCTTGTGGGGGCCTGCCCCACAAGGGTCGTTAGGTGTCCTGAAGAAGAGACGGATAGGTGAATGATGAAGATGATATACTGGACACCTGCTTCTTGAACAGATGACAATTTAATGTTAGCTAAGGGAAAGCTTTTATACCATTTGTAAAGGGGTAAGACAAAGAAAATTTCTTCACGTACATATCTTCTACAAGTTACCACATATAGTGGTCTTAGCAATAAACAAGCCAAGAACCCTGTAAACATTCAGATAATGAGTCTTATTCACAAGGCCAAAGATGATAGTTTTAGTCCAAAGTCCCAAATTACAGTCCTTGAACTCTCTCCACAAAGTTTAGCAGTAGTCTTCCTTCTGGGGCTTTATGGCCTTCAGAGTTCTGTAATCGCCTTTCTTGTCCAGGTGTCTTCATTACTTTTCTCTTATCCTGCAGTGCTTGTTTCCAAAGAAAACTCAAAAGAAGCTTTTAGTAATGTTTCCCAGGCCCCCAAGGTTGCTTTCTGTCTTTAGCTAAGTTATCATAAAAGTGTCTGATTAGTATGAGTTCAGTGAAAACCCACTCTACAAATGTTAACTTAGAGTTTTAACAATTGAATGAAGTAAAAATCTTAATGATTAATCTTTATTGTAAGTCAGTGAAAACAGTGTTATAAATCACCCACATAACTCCTATGTAAGTGTTAGAACTTATAATGAATTCATAATGAACTTACTATAAACCTGTGCTTCTAAAAAAACCTTACGTCTAAACACTAAACTACATAATTCAAAATCAAATAAGGAGTGAGTATACTTATACCGTTTATTACTTAAGCAATATCTAGTAACTTATAACCAAGTGAAAGAAAGCATTCTTGATGTGCTTCAGCGTTTAACCCTTGCATATGTTAGAAAAGGCCAAGCGGCATAGTGGGAAAATGGAAAAATGAACCATGACATTCTCAGGTTAGCTGTGAGTTCTTCGCATAAACATGCCATTTTCTTCTTCCTTGACTGCACAGAATTTCTTCACCTGTACCAACAGCAAGGATGGAAGATAGAAGGGCCTCAGCTGCCCAGGCTCGTTTTGTGACCAGGGGTCCTCAGCGCACCTGGACTTTGACAATCAGGCGGGCCTCCAAGTCTGGCTCCCAACGTCTCCTCCTTTTTTGTTTTTTAATACGAAGCCATGAAATTCCGTGCTTAGTCGAGAGATGTTATTTTTCAATGATTTGAAGATGACTGGAAGCAAACATAACAGTAGCAAGATTATTCCTCTACAAATACCCACATTGATTAATATAGATAATAATGATTTTTGATTGACAAATGAAGAAAAATTGTTAAAGATTGACTGAGCCAATTGGGTGGATTCTAATTGTTTTTCAGTCGAATTAATGTTCTATACTTCCTAATGAAGTTTGGAAAGGTTTACACTTATATTCGAATGATTCCAAATTCAAGGATATGGTTTTTTATTTTGTATCAAGTATGGATGGATTTAATTATTTGTAAGGGAGTAATACAAATTCATTTAAACTCTGAATGTCATCACAGAGTCAATTTAGTTTTCAAGGTTACAAGTTCTTGTCCTATAATCAAAATAGCCTCTTCTACTGCATTAACTTTACTTTCTAATTTTAGGTCAATAATTTCTTGAGCAGCTAAAGCTAATGAGACATTCTTGGATAACTGATCTGTAAATGTAGCAGTATGTACTTCTTTAGCTAAAGTTATGGCTGAAACTGAAACTGAAGTAGCTATAGTTGTTAAAGTTGTAATTTCTAAAATCAAATTTGCTATAAATCTTTTTGGTTGTGACAACAGTGAGTTAACCTCATATCTAAACACTAAATTATATACATCATACCAAAGAGATGGAAGATTTACAGGAATCATCAAATAATAAGGCTGTTTAAGAATTATAAATTCTCCATATAAATTAGAAAAAGTAAGACAATTAGTTAATTTACAATTTATGCAAGAAGTTTGATTTTTCAGGTAAACTAAAACATATAGGAGGAGAACTAGAACAACCTAAAAAGAATAATTATGATTGATTACAGTTTTGACCCACGATGAAAAAGGAATGGGGCCTTTTAATAAAGAGGAATGATTAGCAAAAACAGTAATAATCTTAATATCCCATGTAACAGGCTAGAACATTGGAGGGTTTTGGATATAAGCCCAATAATATTTTATTTTTTAAATAAACTCAACACACTTGGCTTGCTATAATAGCCAGTATAGCAATAAAAACAGTAGAGAGAGTAAGAGAAGTAATTTGAAACCGAACCAAGTCCTTTGTGTCACGTGTCAGCACCTTTAGCTGTCTCCAAGTTGGTGGTTTGCAGACTCTTGTGGAAGCAGCAGCATCTCAAGAGCAAGACGTTTTAGTTGAGGAACAAGAGTTTCTTTTTCCTTGTTGTCAGCTGAGTTTAGGTGGTTTTGTTTCTGCTTTTGGGAACCCAAATAAGTGAAGTAAACTTTGGGCATTCTAATGATGAAAGGCATGGGAAGTGGTAGCTGCTAGTGAAGGAAAAGCAAAAAATTACATAGCCTCATTAGTAAGAGCATTGCCTTTAGATAATGGGCCAAGGAAGGGTGGAATGAGTATGAATAATGAGTAGCATAAACAGGTTCTGTGTTAGCACAAATATGTAATTGAATGGTTTATAAAAGAATAATTATGTTAGTGGGAGAGAATGAAAGGACAGCATGAAGACTAGCAGTTTTTAAAAGACGCAGTACACCTGTAACATAATGTTAGTGTCGAGGTTAAAATTTTTTTGTAAAGACCCGACAAGCTGCAAACTGCTTAACTCGTTGAGTGGAATTATAATCTGTTTGAAAACAGGAAATAACACCATTAATAACAGTAACTGCTGTTTCAGAAGAGGAGCCACCTGTAAAAACCAAGCTAGCATTTTGTAGAGGTTAAGGACTGGCAACCTGAAGAAAGATGAAAGAATGACTTTTTACAAAAGTAAGAAGTGAAGAAGGAGAATAGTGGGAGTCCACTTGCCCAGTAAAGTGGGCTACAGCTAACTGTCACACAGGGCACATTTCACAAAGTCAAGTTATTTGAGGAGCAGTGAAAGGTATTACAATTAAAACAGGCTTATGGCCAAAAAGCTTCCTGGCTTTTACGTACCATATTTGACATACTTAAGCCATTTTTATTTATGTTTGAACCTTCTATTTTTGTTTTATACCCTTTTTTCTCTCCCTTTTCCTCTCCCTTTTTTGTTTTTCAAACAACCAGCCATTCACCATAAAACAAAAATGTACCACATAAGACTTTTTCCTATAAAATTATTTCTCTTTCCCTTATTTTTTTTTTACTAAAAGCATACCCTACACCAAACATCTTTTTTATACGTTTCTTGACCTCAGAGCTGTAACTAAAGCAATAAGGTTATATGCAGTGGAAGGGTTTGATAGGATTCAACATAGGACTATTAGGGAAATCCAAGCTAAACGAAAGGCACCCAAAAAACTCAATTGTGTGAGCAAAGAATAATATGAGTTTTAATTTTGTATATGTCTCTTTGCAATAATGGAGCTGGACATGTTGGCATAACAAGGAAGGAGTGTTGAAACATTTTATATCCTAGAACACATTGAAGCAACAGCACAGTGAGGGGCCTGTGTGCTGCACCCCACAACCTAAAGGGGTGAAAGAAGGATTGGACCAGGAAATTCAAGTAGAGTTGAGCATGTAGCTCTTGCAAAAGCTGAAATGCTTCCTGTTTATGTTTGTGGTCCTGCATTCTTGTCTTCCTGTTGTTAAAGATTATAAAGGCCATGTCCAATAGCTTTAGTTGAGAGGTTTGTGGGCCCTTCTTTCTTTTTAGGAGTTTGTACCTAATGTCTGGTGCTGACTGGGAGACAAAATACATAGCCAAAAGAGCTTGTCCTTCCAGAGAATTTAAATTGATATTAGTAAACTGCTGCAATGTCTCAGAGAGGTGACTTAGAATCATTGTTGAATTTTTATCTGGTTTTTGAAAAACCTTTTTTATTTGTCTTAGTAGCCTGTTAGTTAACAGGATTAATTTATATTATTCCTATACTTTTGTCTGGAAAGAAAGTTGATATAGTCCCAGTTTAGATATAACTTGAGAGAAATTTATCATAAGAAAACAACAAATAAAAATTTTAACTTCCTTATGTTCCAGCCACCCCCTTGAGAAGAGACCTATTAAACCATGTGGAAACTTGAATGGGCTTTCCAAGTACACATGGGGGTGGTGACTTGTTGCAGTTAGTAGAGCTGCCACCAGGAGGTTATTACGCAGTGGGTAAAAGGGGGGTGAGAAGTTTAGAGACTGGGGTTAGGTGCCGTGGACTTTGGAACCTGTGCCTTCTCTGAAGACAAAAGAAAAAGACTGGAGGCTGGAGTCAGGTGCCGTGACTTTTGGCATCCGCCCCTTCTCTGAAGGTACAAGAGAAAGCCTGAAGGTCAGGGTTAGGTGCCATGGCTGTAGACACCAGCCCTTCCTTCCAAGATAAAGGTGGAGAGCAAGAAGGAAGAGAAACTGACAGAGCAGATTACAAAAACAGGAGTACTTAAACCAACTGAGTCAGACTTTTGAGTTAGAGGGAAAGCAGGAATCGGAGTTGTAGGAGGAACAGGAGAGGACAAAGGAGGTGAAAACCTTCTTTATTTGTTTACAATTTAAAACATCCAGAATTTGCTCTGAATACTTGTAATTTATTTCTTAAAGGAGAATTCTAAAACAAACAAATAACTAACAAGGTCATAAACAGTAATGCCAGGAATTTCTGGAACCTGATGGCTTTTTCCAGGTTGAGTGTTCTCATAGTTTTCATGGTAGCATTAACAGCCCTTAAATTTTGTAAAAGTTTTCATTTACCTGATTTATTCTTAATAATAAATATAGGGGATTTCCACGGACTAGTGGAAGGCTCAATGTGGCCAGCTTTTAGTTGTTACTGTTGCACCAAATCTATTCCTGTCTTAAGTTTTTCTGATGGCATGATTTATAATATGATGGGGGGAGCTATACTTAAACTCACTTTCCTACAATTTAACTATTTGATTGTTTAGCGTTTGATGGGCTCTTTCAACTATAGTTTGACCCTGAGAGTTATAAGGAATTCCTGTGGAATGAGAAATGCCAAATTGGACACAAAAACATTCAAAAGACTTGTATGTATAAGCAGAAGCATTATCAGTATTTAATTGTTTTGAATACCCAATTGTGAAAAGCAAAACCTCAGAGGGGAGAGGGTTAATAGTCTGTCTCCCTTGGAATGTGAAACTGGTACCTTAAAGCTGCAGCATTTTGGTGAATTTTATGGGATTGCTGAGCTTATTTACTACAGAATCTTCAAGGGAGAGACACATGGCTAATTTTTTCAAGACATTTGCTAATTGATTACCTTGACTTAGAAGTTCATGGAGTCCTGAATGAGATTTAATATGACCTATAATAAACGGTTGGTTTCTAACAATTATTAATTGCTATAATTGAACAAGTAAATCAAGAATAGTTATCTTATTAACAGGAATGGTGGCCATTTCAATATGAGGAAACAGCCCTTTTATATAATAAGAATTAGTATAGAGAAATGATTTTGTTTTTCTCTCAAATCAAGACAGTCACAAATTACAAAGCCTCCCCCCCAGTGCTGCTAGGTCTTTTGGCAGCAGGGGGCAAATTTAAAGTATCTGGATATTTTTCTTCATAATACCAAGCCGCTTCTTCTCCTAAATTTTCTTTATCCTCAGTGGGTAGAGGATCATCATCAACAGGAGCAGTGACTAACATTGCCGGAAAATGAATAGGGGTTAATAGGGGAGTTCTTTCACCTGGTTCCTCTTTTACGTTAATGGACATTTTATTAACCTCTTGTTGTGGAATAAAGACATCTCTAATTATATTCCACAACGCAAAAGCATTTACAGGCACTTGCTCTGGACCATGGAGAGTGTAATATAGCTTTAATTCCTCCCCAAACTTTGTCAATGTTGGTAAATTAATGGTGCAATCTTCAGGAAACCAGGGGCACTATACTTATACAAAATGGAGAAAATGAGACAGTAATGTAGAGAAAACTTTAATTCCTCTTTTTGATAATGTATCTATGAGAATACTGATGAACAGTTTTCTTTGTTTAGACTCTCTCTGTCCCATGATTTTATCATGGCACTAGCACTTCTCACCTATACTTTCCCTGTTTATCTCTACAGGGGGACCCACGGTGTCCCAGATGAGGTCCTATTCATCCCGAAAAGAAAGAGAAAAAATTACCTTCAAGCTCCCATGACGTTGGGCGCCACTTGCGGGGGCCTACCCAGCAAGGATCGTGAGATGTCCTGAAGAAGAGATGGATAGGCAAACAACGAAGATAATATACCAGACACCTGTTTCTTGAACAGATGACAATTTAATGTTAGCTAAGGGAAAGTTTTTATACCATATGTAAAGGGGCAAGACAAAGAAAATTCCTTCACGTACATATCCTCTACAAGTTACCATCGTCTAGTGGTCTTAGCAATAAACAAGCCAAGAACCCTGTAAACATTCAGATAATGAGTCTTATTCACAAGGCCAAAGATGATAGTTTTAGTCCAAAGTCCCAAATTACAGTCCTTGAACTCTCTCCACAAAGTTTAGCAGTAGTCTTCCTTCTGGGGCTTTATGGCCTTCAGAGTTCTGTAATCGCCTTTCTTGTCCAGGTGTCTTCATTACTTTTCTCTTATCCTGCAGTGCTTGTTTCTAAAAAAACTCAAAAGAGGCTTTTAGTAACGTTTCCCAGGCCCCCAAGGTTGCTTTCTATCTTCAGCTAAGTTATCATAAAAGTGTCTGATTAGTATATTATGAGTTCAGTGAAAACCCACTCTATAAATGTTAACTTAGAGTTTTAATTATTGAATGAAGTAAAAACCTTAACGATTAATCTTTATTGTAAGTCAGTGAAAACAGTGTTATAAATCACCCACATAACTCCTATGTAAGTGTTAGAACTTATAATGTATTAATAATGAACTTACTATAAACCTGTGCTTCTAAAAAAACCTTACGTCTAAACACTAAACTACATAATTCAAAATCAAATAAGGAGTGAGTATACTTATACTGTTTATTACTTAAGCAATATCTAGTAACTTATAACCAAGTGAAAGAAAGCATTCTTGATGTGCTTCAGCGTTTAACCCTTGGATATGTTAGAAAAGGCCAAGCGGCATAGTGGGAAAATGGAAAAATGAACCATGACATTCTCAGGTTAGCTGTGAGTACTTCGCATAAACATGCCATTTTCTTCTTCCATGACTGCACAGAATTTCTTCAGTCATAACAACAGCAAGGATGGAAGATAGAAGGTCCTCAGTTGCCCGCACTCACTTTGTGGCCGAGGGTCCTCAGTGCACCTGGACTTTGTCAATCAGGCAGGCCTCCAAGGCTGACTCCCAAATATATCTCCTAATAATTTCTGAAAATCATTTAAGGTAACCAAATTGTTCTTCCTTAATTGTAAAGTTTGATGACTCACATTTTGAGTGTTTAACACTCGGCCAAGATAAGTAAAGGGCGGGTTGGTTTGAATTTTTTCAGTAGAAAGTTTCAAACTACAATTAGTCGATGCTCTTAATGTTTCATTCAAAACATTATGCAAATGAGCGCAATCTGCATGAGCCAATAAAATGTCATCCATGTAATGAATTAAATAAAGATTAGGATATTGGTTTCTTATATCCTGCAAGGCTGCATCTACAAACCTCTGGACAAGGTAGGACTGTTTTTCATACCTTGTGGCAGGACCTTCCATTGATGTCTCTAGAATGGCTGCTTTAAGTTATGAGAAGGTAAACTAAATGCAAATCTTTTACAGTCTTGAGAACTTAAAGATATAGAAAAAAGCAATCCTGTAGATCAATAACTATGATGATATAATCAGGAGGAATAGCAACTGGAGATGGCAGCCTGGGCTGCAATGCACCCATAGCCTCCATGGTGGCATTAATGGCTCTTACATCCTGTAAAAGTCTCCATTTTCAAGATTTCTTTTTTATAACAAATATAGGAATATTTCAGGGACTGGTAGAAGGCTCTGTATGGCCAGCCTTCAACTGCTGTTGAACTAATTCTCTTGCTGCCTTGAGTTTTTCTGAAGACATGGGCCATTGTTCCACCCAAACTGGTTTATCATCTTTCCAGGTAATGAAATCAGCAGCCTCAGGAACAATGACCCTTAGGACAAATTTGAAAAGCCAATACCAGTCCGGTCTTTCCTCTCTGCAACCTGAACAGGTCCTTTTATGCCCTGTCTGTTCCTTCCAAGTCCCTTTAAGGGATTGCATCCTATATGTAGCATTTGCGCTGACACCTTGTCATCTGGACTATACAGAATCATGCCCATTTCAGCAAGAATATTACGTCCCCAAAGTGTAATGGAGATGGAAGGAATGATGTAGGTACAAAAGGTTACTGAAATTCCGTTATCTGTCCAATTTTTTTTTTTTAGTTGGAGTCTCACACTGTTGCCCAGACTGGAGTGCAGTGGCCACTCCCAGCCACCACAGCCTCGACCTGCTGGGCTCTGGCGATCCTTCCTCCTCAGCCTTCCAAGTAGCTGGAATTACAGGCATGTGCTACCACGCCCGGCTGATTTTTTGATTTATTGTAGAGATGAGGTCTCACTGCCTAGGTGGGTCTCGAACCTGCGGGCTCAGGCAATCCACTCACCTCAGCCTTCCAAAGGCGCGGGATTACAGGCTGAGCCACCGAGTCCGGCTTATCTGTCCAATTTAAGATTTGAGAACTTTTGGCTACAGAGGGAGCTCGACTAATACCAAAGAGTCCTGATAGGGCTGCTTGTGTTGCCCAGGAAGACAGCCAGCATTTCCCAGCAATACAAGGAACATCAGCCCCTGTATCTAGCAGACTTTTAACTCCCTGAATATATAAATCTTTTAGAGGTCAGGAGTTACTAATTTCCTGAACCCAGAAAGTGAAATTGCTTGAGCCAAATCCAGAGTCACCCCTCGGCTTATCGGTTAGAGACTTGCCCATTTTATGACAGGGTAAGACTAGTAACTGAGCTATTCTTTGACCTTCATAAAATTGTACAGTTTTGCTAGGGGAAGCAAAAAGTACCTGGATTTCCCCTGTGTAGTCAGAGTCCACCACTCCAGGAATCACAGAAACTCCTTGTAGAGACAAGGAAATTCTTCCCAATATTATACTCACTATTCCTTCCAGGAGAGGGCATTCACTCCCATTGGAATTGGGGTAACTGGAACATCTGGAGTTAATATGGTTGTGGTGGAAAAATGGAGGTCCAGTCCTGTGCTCCCTGGGGTGGCTCTGATGGGTTCTGATATTGGACAAAGAGAACAAACAGGTTCATGCTGGAAGCTGCCCCTATTGTTATTTGGGGCCAGTGACAACTCCTCTGCCCGTTTCCCGGAATTGGCACCATAGATCATTGTTTAGTTAACAGAGTGCCATTTTTATGAAATTTGGATTTGCAATTCCTAACCCAATGAAATCCTCTCTGACACCTAGGACACAGAGACTTGGGTCGAGAGCTCTCATTAGGCTGTTGCATCAGAGCTTCCTGAAACCCTTGTTTAGCTGGGCAGTTTCGACTATTATGGTCAGGCTGCCCACACTTATAACAAGTTAAAACCGAGCTGTTTTTTGATCTATTGTTACCATTTTGCATTCCTTGCACAAATTGTGCATAAGTTTCTCCCTTCAAGTTAGCAGCTATTGCCATACCGTGCATAACAGCAGGGTTAATATCAGCACACTGCCTGATATAATCAGTTAATTGTCCTGTACTTCTAATCGGTTTAATCAAAGCTTGGCATGTACTGTTAGCATTCTCAAAAGCCAACTGTTTAATAAGTATATATGCTGCTTCTGCATTAGAGATTACTCTAGTTACTGCTGTTGTAAGTCTAGAGAGAAACTCCTCATAAGTTTCATCTGTTTTCTGCTTAAGGTCAGATAGTGAGGTAGTCTGAGTAGAATTAATAGGTAATTTCTTCCAAGCCTCATTTGCACAAGAATTTACCTGGAGTAAAACTTCCTTGGGTAAGATTGTTGACTGTCAGCTGACTCATATAATCCTCTTCCTAACAGCATATTGCTAGAAATATGAAAGTGATTTGGATCCCTCTGTTGGTTAGCAGCCTTCCGGATCCTTTCCTGATCTTCAAATTCAGTTGTCCAAAGTAAATAGGCTCCTCCTGGCAAACAGCTTTTAGCAGGTTCAACTCCATTGCCTCCTTGGGGAAAATTCATCGTATAAAGGAGGCGCTGAGGCTACGACCAACAGGGGAGTGTCTTTATTTTTCGCTGGAATTTTAAAGAGATCATGCTGTGGATTTAAAGCATCTCAGATAATATTCCATAAAGCTAAGGCATACAAAATGCAAAAGTCAAGCCAATTGGTTACTCTATCAGACAATATGTTCAAAATACTAGTAGACATGTTCTTTTCTTTAGATTCACTCTGGCCCATGATTCTAACACGGCTCTTAAACTGCTCACACTTCCTTGCTCTGCCTGTCTCTACAGAGGGGTCCGCAGCACCCTGGGTGAGGTCCTATCCATCCCAAAAAAGGAAAAGAAAGCTTACCTTGAGGTCCCAAATTCAGGTGCTACTTGCCGGAGTCCAGCTCCAGCTGGGATCAGGGTACATCAAAGGTGGATACGGCATTGGCGATTGGGGGGAAGAAGAAAGAAAGAGAGAGAGAGAGAAAGAAAGAGACTGGATAAGAGTCTAGTGCAGAGGTGATGTGTTATTGGGAATAACAACGTGTCTTTTATACACAAAGTCATATTTGGGAGTGGCACCCCCCACCCACCAGAAAACTTAATCAATGAAAATTTAATCCTATGATTGCCTTTAAACCCTTTTCATATGATAATCTTAAAATTCCATAACAAAGGATTACCTAATCCGTTACTGACAAATTCTATAAACCTTTTCCATGCTAAGCTGATTGATTTATGCCAAGTTAAACAATTCTATGGAAGCTTAAGTATTTAATTTACAAACAAAAGTGGCCCATCCCAGAATGTTTGGAATGTGCCCCAGGCCAAACTTCACATTGGGCTACCTGCAAGTAACCCAGTCACATTCTTTCAACAAAATGGCTGTCTTCTAAAACTATATTGTACAATTTACACCTTCAATAATCCTAAGATCATGACCCAGAAGCCTGTGACCAATACTAAGGCTCTGAGATGTGACAGGAGTTTGAATTATAAGTTGTGTGAAAGCCAAAACTGCAATTTGTGGAAGAATGGGAGCAATGAGCTTCTAAAGTTAGTTTGTGTTTGTCCCGGTTTCAGAGTTTTTATGTTTTGTGCTCACAGGATCTTAATCTGGTTAGTGCTGAGTAGAAACAAGGAGGGAATGGGGTCAAATAGCTCTGGAACACATCCTTGTGGTCTTGAGATCAAGGGCCCTTCCTGATCTCTAACGGTCAGTAGGCCTCCATGGCTGGCTCCCAACAATTACTGAGTCACATTGTAGGTCAATATCTTGTCCCCTTAGAAACCACCACACTCTTTTCCAAAGATGTTGCTCTACATTTCCGTCCACATGCACTTTAAAAGCATTTATTTTTTCCCAAATAATTACCAGCCTCTGTTATTGTTTTTGTCATTAATGATGGCCAGTTTTACAATGGGTATGCGGTATTTAAAATTGGTCTCATTTGAATTTCCTTGATGATGTGTGTGGCTAAGCAATTTTCATGTGTCTGCTGGCTGCCTGTATCCCTTCTTATAAAAAGTGTCCAGTCACGTATTTTGCACACTTTTCTAAGGGAATGTTTGTCTGATTTTTCTCAGTGTTTGAGTTTCTTGCAGATCCTAGATGTTTTGCTTTTTTATAGATATATAGTTGGAGAATCGTTTTTCCCAATTTATTGACTGTATCCCTGCTCTTCTGATTTTTTTTTTTTTTTTTTTTTTTCAGATGTATATTACTTTGATGAGATCCCACTCGTCTAACTTACTTTTTAGGACATGGGTGTTTAGGGTTCTGAAGAGGAATTAGTGTCCAGTTTCTGTTTCCATAATGGTGTCTCCGGTGTTTTCTAAGATTATTATAATTTGGTGTTTTACGTTTAGATCTTTGATCCACTTAGAATTAATGTGTATGGTGATAGAGGTCCTGTTTCAACCTTGTGCAAGGGTTCAGCCATTTCCCAGCACCATTTACAGAAAATGTTTTCCATTACCCACCAGATCTTGGAGGTTTTTTCCAAGATGTGTTGTTTGGGAATTTGAGGATTTCGTTCTCTGTCCTGATCCATTGGCCTATGGACCTATTCTTGTATCATTACCAGGCTGTGTTGATTACTGTAAACATATAGTAAAGTTTGAAGGCTTGAACAGTGATAGCTCCTGCTTTGTTCCTTTTGAAAAGATTCTTTTGGCTATACTTGATTGATTAAGGTTTTATATGAATTCCTTTTTTTTTTTTTTGAGTTGGTGTCTAATTCTCTCACGTGTCTGGAGTGCAGTAGTCACTCATGGCCACCACAGCCTCAACCTGCTGGGCTCCAGTGATTCTTCCACCTTAGCCTTCCAAGTAGCCTGATTTACAAGCATGCACTACCATGCCTGACTGATTTTTTCATTTATTGTACAGATGATGTCTAGTTGCCCAGGTCAGTCTTGAACCCATGGGCTCAGGCACTCCAGTCACCTCAGCCTCCCAAATGCTCGGTCTTACAGGCTGAGCCACCGAGACCGACTTATATGATTACTTTATTGTAATTGGCAGGGCTGAGAAGAATGATGTTAACTTGATAGTTATTTCATTGAATCTGTAGATTGACTAATAGGCTAATTTTTACATTAAAAAGATAAGGAACGTCAGGAAAACAAACATGTCAAATTGTCATTGATTACATCAGACTCAGAACTTTGACATCATACTGGGAGGGATCTTGAGTATGGAGCAATCATTAGGCTTCAAGGGCTTGTGTACTGTGCTCTGCCAAATGTGGTAGACACGGTGGATTTCCTTCCCAAGAGGTGAAGAAAACCATGTTTTCAAACCTATTCAAAAACTTCTCCAGGGATAAGTGACCATTCAAGAATCCACTAAACGAGGTAGTCTTTTTTTTTTTTTTTTGTAAAGCAGTATTTATTGAGAGAACAGAGAAATTCCCAAACTGGGAGGAAACCTGAGGGTGTTGCCTGCGAGGTAGTCTTTTATTATTATGGACACCGAATCCTGTTGGACCTTGGTTATAGCACAACCTCATACTATTTTAGCACTTTCTTTAGTTTAGAAAATTTTGAATGTATTTAGTAGTATGTAACAGCCTTTGATCCATTTTTCTAACAGGATTTGAACATCGCTTTAGCTAATCTCATTGTAAATTTTCTAGAATTTTCAATCATCTAAATTTTTATACTAAAGAGAAGCGCAAATATGTACTACTTTGTAAATCTCCGTGTTATTTTGGTTTATGTTGGGCCCCAAATTCTCTTTTTTCTGTGTGCCTGATTTTAAATGCTTGGTGATTAAAAGTATCAGATACTTTGTTGCAGTGTACAGCATTATGTCTTAGGTAGAGAAAATACTAGGCAATTCAATGGAAATACTATTTTAAATTATAAACTGGATTAAAATATAAAGGGAATGTGATTTTTTTATTTCCTTCAAATATATAAGGGAAACATTTCTCTAAGGATTGCACATCTGTAACATTTAATCAAAATTAAAAAGCAGAAAATACAGAAAATACAGTGTGTACAAGAAAATGTACACAAATTTTCAGAACGGAAAAATTTCTATTAAATTACAATACTGTTTTATTTTCTAAAAATTTTAAGATTTATTATGCATTCTGCCTTCTGAATAGCACTTAGGTAAACTAAATCTCAAGGTTCAATTTTCTAAGAATGATATAGATGTGGAAACTCAAGTTTCAATTTAGGCAGAATAAAATATTCAGCATTTTTTGTGAGAAACACTGTAGTTGTCAATTTGGAAGGCAGAATTATACCATGTATTCTAACGTGTTAAAAGGAAAGGAGCTATCATTGGAGTATTGTACACTTCTTAAAAAATCAGTCCCTGCATAATGAACATTTCTAGGCACAACCCTGAATTGTAACCCTATTTAAAGGAAAACATTAAGTAAAATATTGAATCAACAAATAAAGTCTGTTGTATGTTTTACATTTTTCATTTATTTCTTTCTTTATTTATTTTAATTTTTTTAAATATGTGGGTACAATTCAGAGTTAGTTATACAAACATTGATCACACAGGGTCCCTGGTTGATGAGGTATACCCCTGGCTTCCTTAGCAGTATACCTCCACTGCCAATCTCACCCCTCTCCCTAAACACTTTTCCACGACTGCCAATCACTTTCTTACAGCACTATAAATGATCAAGGTGAGCTCATGAGTGAGAACATACGGAACTCTGTTCTTTGTTTTTGTGGTAAATCACTGAAAATGACCTACCTCATAAGCATCAAACGTTCTGCAAAATCCTTATATCTGAACTTTTTTATGGCTGCATAATATTCCACTGTGTATACACCACATTTATTTTATCCATTCCAGCTTTGATGGGCATCACGGTTGGTACCATGTTTTTTGCAATTTTGATTACAGCTGCAAGTAACATACTTGTGTAGTTATCTTTTTGGTAAAATGATTTGATTTCCTCCAGGTTTATTCTCTACAGGGAAATTACTGAGTCTCATGGTAGGTCAATATCTTGTCCCTTCAGAAACCACCACACTCTTTTCCAAAGATGTTGCTCAACTTTTCAGTCCACATGCAGTGTAGAAGCACTTATTTTTTCCCAAATCCTTACCAGCTTCTGTTATTATTTGTTTTATTAACGATGGCCAGTTTTGGAGGGGATATGTGATATTTCAAAGTGGTCTAATTTGCATTTCTTTGAGGATGAGTGAGGCTGTGCAATTTTCATGTGTCTGCTGGCTGCCCATATCTCTTTGTATGAAAAGTGTCCAATCACGTATTTTGCACACTTTTCTAAGGGAATGTTTGTCTGATTTTTCTGAGTGTTTGAGTTTCTTGTACATCCTAGATGTTATCCCTTTTTACAGATATATAGTTGGAGAATCGTTTGTCCCATTCTGTTGGCTGTATCCCTTCTCTTCTGGTGGTTTCTTTTGTTTTGCAGAAATATATTAATTTGATGAGATCCAACTTGTCTAACTTACTTTTTACAGCATGGGAATTTAGGGTTCTGAAGGGGAATTAGTTTCCAGTTCCAGTTTCCATAATGGTGACTCCTGTTTTTTCTAAGATTATTATAATTTGGTGTTTTAAGTTTAGGTCTTTGATCCATTTAGAGTTCATATGTATTGTGATAGTTAGGAGTCTTTTTTCAACCTTGTGCATGTGTTCAGCCTTTTCCCAGCACCATTTACTGAATATGTTCTCCATTACCCATTGGATCTTGGAGGTATTTTCAAAGATGCGTGGTTGAGAATTTGAGCATTTCATTCTCTGTACTTATCCATTGGCCTACGGACCTATTCTTGTACCAATACCAGGCTGTGTTGATTACTGTAAACATGTAGTAAGGTTTGAAGTCTGAAACAGTGATTGCTCCTGCTTTGTTTCTTTTTATAAGATTCCTTTGTCTACTCTTGATTGTTTATTGTTTCATATGAATTCTTCTATTTTATATTTGTTTTGAGTTGGTGTCTCACCCTGTCACCCAGACTGGAGTGGAGTGGCCACTCCTGCCCACCACAACCATGATCTGCTGGGCTCCGGCAATCCTTCAGCCTCAGCCTCCAAGTAGCCTGATTTATAAGCATGCTTTACGAAGCCCGACTGGTTGTTTGTTTTATTGTAGAGATGATGTCTCGCTGCCCAGGCCCATCTCGAAAACACGAGCTCAGGCACTCCACTCTCCTCAGCCTCCCAAAGGCACGAGATTACAGATTGAGCCACCGAGCCCGACTCATATGAATTCTTTATTATAATTTCCAGGTCTGAGAAGAATGATGTTAACTGAACAGTTATTTCAATGAATTTGTAAGTTGCATAAAGGATAATTTTTACATTAAGGAAGTAAGCAAAGTTTGGAAAACAAGCATGTCAAATTGTCATTTATTACATCAGACTCAGAACCTTGACATCATAATGGGAGGAATCTTGACTACTGAGCAATCCTTAGGCTTCAAGGTCTTGTGTAGGGTGCTCTGCCAAATATGGTAGACATAGCGGATTTCATTCCCAAGAAGTGAATAAAACCATGTTTTCACACCTATCCAAAAACTTCTCCAGGGATAAGTGACCACTCAAGAATCCACTAAACGAGGTAGTCTTCTTCTTTTTTTGTGAGGCAGTATTTATTGAGAGGACAGAGTAACTCCCACACTGGGAGGAAACCTGAAGGTGTTGCCCACGAAGAAGTCTTTTATTATGATGGTCACCGAATCCTGTTGGAGCTTGGTTATAGCAAAACCACATACTATTATAGCACTTTTCATATAACACATTTTCATATAACAGGATTTAAACATCTCTTTAGCTAAGACCATCGAAAATTTTCCAGAATTTTCAATTATCTACATTTTTATATTGATGAGGAGCCCAAATACTTACTACTTTGTAAATCTCCATGTTATTTTGGTTTATGCATATTCGGCCCCAAATTCTTTTTTCCTGTGTGCCTGATTTTAAATGCTCGGTGATTAAAATTACCAGATTAATTGGATAGTTCGTTGCAGAGTACCGCGTTATGTCTTAAGTAGAGAAAATACTAGGCGATTCAATGGAAGTACTCTTGTAAAAATATAAATTGGGTTAAAATATAAAAGAAATGTGATTTTATATTTCCTTCAAATATATAAGGGAAACTTTTCTCTAAGTATTGCACATCAGTAATATTTAATCAAAATTAACTAGGAGAAAACACAGAGTGCACCAAGAAAATGTACACAAATTATCAGAATGGAAAAGCTGTATTAAATTATGATACTGTTTTATTTTCTAAAATTTTCAAGATTTATTATGCATTCTGCCTTCTGAATAGCCCTCAGGTACACTGAGTCTCAAGGTTCAGTTATCTAAGCATAATATAGATCTGAAATCTCAACAAGTTTCAATTTAGGCAGAATAAAACATTCAGAATTTATGTGAAAAACATTGCAGCTGTCAATTTTGAAGGCAGAATTATACCATGTATTCTAACGTATTATAAGGAAAAGGAGTTATCATTGGAGTATTATACAATTCTTAAAAAATCAATCCCTGCATAATGAACATTTCTAGGTCCAACCCCCAATTGTAACCATTTTTAAAATAAAAAAAAAATAAAAAGTAGAGCAAACAAACTTTTTGCATGTTTTAGAGCTTTTATTTATTTATTTATTTATTTATTTTAATTTTTTAAAAAATGTGGAGTACAATTTAGAGTTCGATATACAAACATTGATTATGCAGAGTCCCTGGTTGATGAGATATGTCCCTCCCTTCCTTAGCATTATCCATCCATTGCCATTCTCACTGTTCCCCCCAAAACAGTTTCTCACGACTACCAATCATTTCCTTACAGCACTCTAAGTGAAAATGTTCATTTCATGAGTGAAAACATATGGAACTCTCTTCTTTTTTTCTGTGATAAATCACTGAAAATGGCCTACCTCATATCCAACAAATGTTCTGCAAAATCCACTTATGTGTCCTTTTTTATGGCTGCAGAATATTCCACTTTGTATTTACCACATTTATTTTTTCCGTTCCAGCTTTGATGGGCAACATGCTTGGTACCATGTTTTTTGCAATTGTGATTAGAGCCACAAAAAACGTACTGGTGCAGGTGTCTTTTTGGTAAAATGATTTGAGTTCCTCTAGGTATATTCTCTACAGGGGAATTACTGGGTCAGGTAGTATGTCAATATCTTGTCCCCTTAGAAACTACTACACTGTTTCCCAAAGATGTTGCTCTACTTTTCAGTTCACATGCAATTTAGAAGAATTTATTTTTTCTTAAATCCTTACCAGCCTCTGTTATTGTTTGTTTTACTAATGATGGCCAGTCTTACAGGATGTATGAGGTATTTGAAATTGGTCTCATTTGCATTTCTTTGATGACGATTGAGGGTGAGCAATTTTCATGGGTCTACTGGCTGCCCATATCACTTCTTATGAAAATTATCCAATCACGTATTTTGCACACTTTTCAAAGGAATGTTTGTCTGATTTTCTGAGTGTTTGAGTTTCTTGTAGAACATAGATGTTATGCTTTTTTACAGATATATAGTTTGAGAATCGTTTTACCCATTCTTTTGGCTGTATCACTTCTCTTCTGTTAGTTTTTTTTGTTTTGCAGAAGTATATTAATTTGGTGAGATCCCACTTGTCTAACTCACTTCTTACAGCATGGGTATTTAGGGTTCCGAAAGAGAAATTAGTTCCCAGTTCCAGGTTCCATAATGGTGTCTTCTGTGTTTTCAAAGTTTATTATAATTTGGTGTTTTACGTTTAGGTTTTTGATCCACTTAGAGTTAATGTGTATGGTGATAGACAGTGGTCTTGTTTCAATCTTGTGCAAGTATTCATCCATTTCCCAGCACCATTTACTGAATATGTTCTCCATTACTAAGTGGATCATGAAGCTTTTTTACAAAATGAGTTGGTTGAGAATTTGAGGATTTCATTCTCTATCCTGATCCATTGGTCTATAGATCTATTCTTGTACCAATACCAGGCTGTATTGATTACTGTAAACAAATAGGAAAGATTGAAGTCTGGAAGTCTGATAGCTCCTGCTTTGTTTTTTTAGATTACATTATTTTGGCTTCATGATTGTTGATGCTTTCATAGGAATTCTTATTGTAATTTCCAGGACTGGGAAGAATGATGTTAACTTAATGGTTATTTCATTGAGACTGTAGGTTGAATAAAAGGCTAATTTTTACATTAAAAGAGGTAAGTATAGTCAGGGAAACAAACATGTCAAATTTTCATTTATGACAACAGCCTCAGAACTTTGACATCATAATGGGAGACACCTTCATTACTGAGCAATCCTCAGACTTCAAGCACTTGTGTACAGTGATATGCCAAATGCGGTAGACATGGTGGATATTATTCCCAAAAGGGAAGACAAGTATGAGTTCACACCTATTCAAAAATTTCTCCAGGGAGAAGAGACTATTCAAGAATCCTCTAAATGAGGTAATTTTTTTAGCAGTCTTAATAGAGAGGTTAGAGAAACACCCAAACCTGAGAGTGGACCAAAGGGGTTGCCCACGAGGTAGTCTTTTATTATCATGGCCACGGAGTCCTGTTGGAGCTTTATTATAGCACAAACAAATAATATTTTGTCACTTTCTTAAGTTTAGAATCTTTTGGATGTTTTTAGTATTGTATAATAGCCTTTTGGACAGTTTTTTCTATAGGAATTGAACTTTGCTTTTGCAAAGATCATAATCACTTTTCCAGAATTTTCAATTATCTAAATTTGTATACTAATGCAGAGCCCAAATACTTACTACTTTGTAAATCTCCATGGTATTTTGGATTATATATATTGGGCCCCGAGTTCTCTTTTTTCTGTGTGCCTCATTTTAAATGCTTGGTGATTAAAAGTATCAGATTATTCAGATACTTTGTTGCAGAGTACAGCATTATGTCTTAGGTAGAGAAAATACTAGGTGATTCAATGTAAATATTCTTTTAAAAACATAAATTGGGTTAAAATACAAAGGCATTGTGATTTTATAATTCTTCATATATATAATAGGGAAACTTTTCTCTAAGGATGGCACATCTGTAACATTTAATCAAAAGTAAGTAGCAGAAAATACAGAGTGCATGAAGAAAATGTACTCAAATTTTAACAATGGAAAATACTATATTAAATTAGGATACTGTTTTATTTTCTAAAACTTTTAAGATTCATTATGCATTCTGCCTTCTGAATAGCACTTAGGTACACTAAATCTCAACGTTCAGTTTTCTAAGAATGATATTATCTGGAATCTCAACAAGTTTCAAGTTATGCAGAATAAAACATTCAGAATTTATGTGGGAAACACTGTAGTTATCAATTTTGAAGGCAGAATTATACCATGTATTCCAACGTATTCAAAGGAAAAGGAGTTATCGTTGGAGTATTACACAATTCTTTAAAAATCAATCCCTGCCTAATGAACATTTCTAGGCCCAAACCTGTATTGTAGCCATTTTTAAAGTAAAAAATATATATATATAATAAACACATAAAGTCAGTTGCATGTTTTACAACTTTCTTTTATTTATTTATTTATTTTAATATTTAATAAAATGTGGGATACAATTTAGAGTTAGATATACAAACTTTGATTATGCAGGGTCCCTGGTTGATGAGGTATGTCCCTCCCTTCCTTAGCAATATTCTTCCACTGCCAATCTCACCCCACCCCATAAACAGGTTTCCACTACTGTCAATCACTTTCTTACAGCACTTTAAGTGATCAAGTTCAGCTTATGAATGAGAACATATGGAACTCTCTTCTTTGTTTCTGTGACAAATCACTGAAAATGAAGTACCTCATATCCATCAAAGGTTCTACAAAATCCTACTATCTGTCCTTTTTTATGGCTGCATAATATTCCTCTGTGTACATTCCACATTTATTTTATCCTTTCCAGCTTGATGGACAGCATGGTCGATATTGTTATAGACTACCTCCAACAAGAGGGTTAGGGTCTGAGGCAAGAGAATCAGGTGCGGTGAAGAAAGAAGACCCAAGTCAACTTTCTGGGCGGAGTTCGGGACTGTTCCAATGTTCATTCAATTTTCACATGCTTATATAGGGCATTTTCAACACTTTAACCCCCTCACATATGTGCCCAGAAATGCTTACATTATGTTTTCTTTTACAATCAACCATTTTACAATGATCTATTTTTTCCTCTCTGTCTCTTTTTGTTTCCATTATGTAAATCAGTTGACAGAAACGAAAACAACTTCTGATAAAAATTGTTGACTGTAACCTTTTAACACTCACCCTTTTAATAACATATTTCTAGCTAAATTCTTACATATGACTTAGCAGCAATATATTGGTGATTATATTTATAACTAATTGTATTATTTCTTAATTAATTCCTATAAACTTTCCTATTATGTGTCTATCTTTATTCTTATTTTGCTTATATGAATCATAATCTAATAATACTTGACTACTCATATTCTATGTTTATTTTCTTTTTAATTATATTGTATTTAATTATTTTTAACCATATCCTACTTTTATCTATATAATTATTTTATATTTTTTCTACTGTTATATTTAATTATTTTAATCATCATTTTTATCTATATAATTACTTCATTTTATACTATTCCATTTATATTACTAAATCATTTTAACCGTATAAATTTATATCTACTAAATCTATACTTTCTTAAATTATGTTTAAAAGCAGCTGTCCTCAGGATGGACTTGTCTCAGATCTCACAAACTTCCTCTTCCATCTTACCCGTTTAAGGTGTTATTTCATTATAGGGTTTGTTAACCATTTAAAAAAAAATGGGAGCCAGCCCCGGTGGCTCAGCCTGTAATCCCACGCCTTTGGGATGCTGAGGTGAGTGGATTGCCTGAACCCGCGGGTTTGAGAACCGCCTGGGCACTGAGACCTCATCTCTACAATAAATGAAAAAAAAATTCAGCTGGGCGTGGTAGTGCGTGCCTGTAATTCTGGCTACTCGGAAGGCTGAGGTGGAAGGATCGCTGGAGCCCAGCAGGCGAGACTGCGGTGGCCGTAAGAGGCCACTGCACTCCAGTCTGGGCGATCGAGTGAGACTCCAACTCAAAAAAAATAAAAAATAATAAAAATAATAAAGAATGGGAAAGTTTTTTATTTTCCTTATACACAATTACTTTTCATAGAAATGGAGGTAACTAGTGTCTCTAATGGCTGTGCTTTTTGCTGCTGTTCCTTTCTTATGTCTCAAGCCTTAGTTTTACTAATACAACATCCTCGCCTATTATTAGTTAATGCTTCGCCAGAAAGGGGTATTTTCTGTCTTATGCACGCACTCATAAAGATCAAAGGGGCCCATCAACAGGATCCATGGGTTTTGCCTCTGACGGCCGCTTTAGCTGGGGCTTTGCTCCCCGCCAGCGTTTCTCCCATTTTCAGGTAGCCCTTACTTTGTCTTCTGTTAGGAGTTGCAGCTCCCGACATCTTCCCCTTTTTTATTTTTTAGAATGTCAAGGTGGATAGCATAAGAGTTTTGTTGGACAGCTGTTCTTAATCTCCAAATAATGACCGGTAGGATAAACAGCAAAAACAAAACAATTAATCCGACTGCTATGAAATTTTAAATTAAGGTGCATAGGGAAATAGAAGAAATAAAACGAGTAAGAGTATTAGCAAATTTAGTTGCCAATTGAGAGAAGGAGGTTGGAACTAAATGAGCCTGAGAGATAGCCATGAT
>JAPVLO010003393.1:0-22470 GCA_027257055.1 Cephalopachus bancanus | reverse complement strand
GTAATGTTCAGTGTCCACTTAGAGAGTACACATAGTACTCAGGTCTTTGTTATGTGATACATCACTGAGAATTTTTTTTCCTTTTCACCTAAGTGGGAATAAAGTGTCACTGCAGTCTCAACCTGCTGGGCTCAGGTGATCCTTCCACCTCAGCCTACCAGGTAGCTGGAACTACAAGCACATGGCACCAAATCCGGCTATGTTTATTTTTTTAATTGTGGTAATTTTTAAGTTCTTGTCAAGTTGACCAGGCTGGTTTCAAGCCCCTGGCCTCAGGCAGTCTTCTTCTTTCCACCTGCCAAAGTGTTGATATTACAGGTGAGAGCCACCTCTGGTTCAATCACTCAGAGACTCAAAATCCATCCAAAGTCCTGTGAAATGAATAGTCTTGGCTTCTTGATTTTCTTTTTAATTATTATTCAGAGCCTCACTCTGTTACCCAGGTTGGGGTGCACTGGCACTCTTGTGGCCACCGCAGCCCTGACCTGCTGGTCTCAGGCAATTCTTCCACCTCAGCCTTCCACGTAGCTGGAACTACAGGCACGTGCAACTATGCCTGGCTAATTTTGGTGTTATTGTAGGCATTTAAGAGGGGAATCAGCTGGCAGGGATGACGAGCTTCCCATGATCAGACAGGTAGACTAAACAGGGCGTCCCCTGAAGAGTCAGCTGTCTGAGAAGTGTGGCTGTGGCAAAGCCTGTCGTCACAGGGTTTTGGCACAACCAGGGTCCTCCTGGAGAACCGAGGGGGTCAAGGCACCTAGCGTGAGGATTTTGGGATCAGACCGAAAGCACTTGACTGGGCGGCGGGTGGGAGCAAGTTTGAGATTCCTGCCAGTCGAATAGGGCTTACTGTGGGGCAACAAACATGGAGCCTCCGAGGCTCCCTGTTTTCCGACAGATATGGGAATCCTTCAGAATCCACTGTGGGCCAGCAAATGTGGGACCCCTAGGGTCTGCTGCAGCCCAACAGTTGTGAGATTCCTTGGGGGGGAGGGAGTTGGGCGAGATCTGCTGTGGGCTAGCAGACGTGGGACCCCTGGGGCCCACTGCAGCCCAGCGGCTGTGGGAAAGTGTGAGAGAGATGAGGAGGAAAGAAGCTTTAGCTGTGACTTGGTGAGAGAAAGGGAGAAAAGGAAGCCTTCAGGGTCTGCTGTGGCCATGAAGGCCGAGGTGGGGTGCATTCCCCCTTGCCCTGGGGCCAGAGGGGCTGCCGGACGATCAACAGTCAGTTCCCCCCGGTGATCCCAGGCAAGTTTCAGGTTTCTGTGTCTGGGGAACTCACCTATCCAATGGTCGCTGGTGGATGCAGGTCAGGCGTTCAAAACGGTGGCGAAGGTCCGGGAGGGCTGGAGTGGCCACTGGCGCTGGGTGGGGGATCCTGCCTATGGGGATAGACCCGCACCAGGGTGGGAGAGCACCCGATCCGAGTCACGGCACCAGTGAAAGAAGTTTGGCACCAGTAAAGACTCAACACCCGGTCTGAACCAAGAGATTTATTAAAGGGGCAGTTACACGAAGGGACTGTAACCGAGGAAGAGCAAGAGAGAGAGAGAGAGAGAGAGAAAGAGAGACCGAGAGAGCGAGAGAGAGAAAGAGGGAGTAAGAGAGTGGCGGGGGCAGAGAGAGAAAGCAAGAAAGAATGAGAGAGAGGGAGAGAGGGTGAGAGAGTGTGAGAGAAAGCAAGAGAGGAGAGAGCGAGTGAGAGAGAGTGAAAGAGAGAGTAAGAGAGAAGGAGAGAGAGAGAAAGAGCGAGCAAGAGAGTGGTATATTTATGGACCTTGCAGGGGCTGGCCAGTGACGTGCTTGAGTCTTATTGGAGGAGACTATGAGGTAGCATTTCTATAGGGAGAGGATGTTTGAGCACAGGTTTAAGTTTCACGCGAGCGGGAAAAGCTGCTTAGGGCCTTTGTTGTCTTTGGGAGGCAGCGCCATCTTGGGGACGCCCTTCTGACTGTTCTCTGCACCTTTCACTAAGTATTTCTGTTTTGTTTATTTTTTCTTTATGACAATTATAGGCCAGCTTTTAGCTGCTGTTGTACCAAATCTTTTGCTGCCTTAAGCTCCTTATATAGTATAGGCCATTGTTTTACCCAAAACTGGCTTATTGACCTGCAACCTTAAGAACAATGGCCTATAGGGTAAATTTGAATAGCCAATGCCAGCTCGGTCTGTTTTTTCATTCACTCGAACAAGTTTTTGTATTCCCTGTTCGCCTTTACTAAGTCCCTTAAAGGCATCATTGCCCATCTGCAGCATTTGTGCTGAGACTTTATCATTGGAGCTATACAAAAGTGTGCCCATTTGTGAGAGAGTATCTCTTCCCCATAATATAAAAGGGATAAATGGAATAACATATGGGCAAAAAGTTCCTGAAGTCTCATTATCTGTCCAATTTAAAATCTGTGAACTTTTGGCTACTGAGGGTACTTGACCAATGCCCATAAGTACCAAAGGAGCCATATGAGTTGGCCACAAGACAGGCCAATCTTTCCTGGCAATACAAGAAACATCGGCTCCTGTGTCTAACAAGCCTGTAATTTTAACTCCTTGTGTGAATAAATCTTTTAGAGGTCTAGAATTAGTAATCTCCTGAACCCAAAAAGCAACATCCCTAGAGCCAAATCCAGAGCCACCTCTAGGCAGGCTAGTTAAAGTTTTACCTGCTTTGTGATCAGGCAAGAGCAGCAACTGGGCTATTTTCTGCACTGTTTTGCTAGGGGGAGGAACAAGCACCTGGATTTCTCCTGTGTAATCTGAATCCACCACTCCAGGAATAATGGAAATTCCTTGTAAGGACAAGGAACTTCTGCCTAATATTATACCCAATATTCCTTCTGGGAGAGGGCCCTTTACTCCCATAGGAATTGGGGTCACCAGAACATCCAGAGTTACTATTGTAGTGGTGGAGGAACACAGGTCCAGTCCTGTACTCCCTGGGGTGACTTGGATGAGTTCTGCAATGGAGCAGAAGGAACAAACGGGTTCATGGTGGAAGCTGTGCCCCTCTTGTCAGGTGGGGCCGGGGCTGGCCCTTCTGAAAATTTTTCTGAGCCGGGATAACTTGTTGTGGAATTAAAGGAGTGCCATTTTTGTAAAATTTAGCTCGGCATTTTCTAGCCCAATGAAAGACTTTTTGGCATTTGGGACACAAGGTGTTTGGTTGATTAGCCCCAGTAAATGACAACGGTGTGCTGTGTAAGCCGGCCATACCTCGCTTCACTGGACAATCTCTGTTAATGTGTTCGACATGACCACAGTTAAAGCAAGACTGTAATGAGATATTCTTTTGCTTATTACTTATATACTTTTACTTATATTACTTACACATTACTTATATACTTTTGCTTATATTACTTACATGATTTTTTTTTTACTTATATTACTTATATACTTTTGCTTATTATTGCTTGAGCTCCCTGCATTCCTATAAGAAAAGGAAAACTGAGCCGGGCTCAGTGGCTCAGACTGTAATCCCGCACCTTTTGGGAGGCTGAGGTGAGTGGATTGCCTGAGCCCGCGGGTTCGAGACCCACCTAAGCAACTTGGCAAGACCTCACCTCTACAATAAATAAAAAAATTAGCCAGGCATAGTAGCGTGCACCTGTAATTCCAGCTACTTGGAAGGATGAGGCGGAAGGATCACTGGAGCCCAGCAGGTCGAAGCTGCGGTGGCCAGTCTGGATGACAGAGTGAGACTCCAACTCAAAAAAAAAAAAAGGAAAACTGTAAGCTAAGTCCAGGCTTTATTTCAGTATTCTTAACTTTTAAAGGAAAACCTTAGAAAGAGATGCAGTAACATTGTTAGGATATTTTTGCTCATGATATTTTACCATTTCATTCTCCAATTCAGCCTTATTTTCTGAAGATAATTTGTCATCATGTAAAGAAGGTGCTGAAGCAGCGGCAAAAAGGAAAGTTCCCTTATCATCATCATCGTTGTAAGGTAAACAAATCAAACCAGGCGAGACGGCAACAAAGGAGCCAAGAAAAATTTATTAGTGCAATCCCGGGCGAGGTTCACCGGTCCTTATAGCTGTGGGCTGGAGAAGTCACCCTGAGCAAGATGGGCGACAGGTTTATAAAGGGCATGCTGAGAAAGCTGTAAGGGGGATTGGGGAGTGCGATCATTGGTTGGGACAGCTGTCGCGTCTGCTGGCGATTGGCTGAACAGGGTCGCTAGAGTCGCTATAATAGGTACTGGCTGACTTTATGGCTGGAGTCTTATTTCCAGTTATTCATTTTTGCTGGCTCATTTCTGCCCATTTCCGGGTTGGAGCCATCTTGATGAAGCCTGCCCCGCCCTCTGGTACCTCCGGCCTTACATATACCACAGCTAATTTTATACTGTTATAATTTAATACTACATCTTTACTTTTGTTTACACATTTATCAACCACTTATGTTGCAATCTGAAAGTGCATAAACGTTGTTTGCCTTTGTATGTTAGAGTTGCATATGTTCTTTGTTTTTTGAGATGGAGTCTCACTTCACTGCCCAGGCTGAAGTGCACTGGCATGCTAATGTCCACCCCAGCATTAACCTGTTGGGTTCTGGTGATCCTTCCAACTCAGCCCTCCAAGTAGTCAGAGCTATAGGCACTCATTACCACACCTGGCTAATTTTTTATCTTTAATTATTGTAGAGATGAGGTCTTGCAAAGTTGCCAGGGCTGGGCTCAAACCCATGGGCTCAGGCAATCCACTCATGTTTGCCTCCGAAAGTGCTGGGATTACTGGCTGAGACACTGAGTCTGGCCAGATTGGTATATGTTTTATGGTAGTAAATGGCAAAATAGGTTAGGATACACATACTCATATATTTGATGTGTTCATGACATGTTAACTTGTGAAAACAAATAGCTTTGAGAAATAGGTTTGACTCTGAAAAACAAAAAAAAATAGCTAGCAAAATTTTAGACAAAAAGTTTCACTGAAGAGTGTCAGAGTCCTGTATCTATTTATACACCACTATGGGTAACTAAGACCTGTGTAGAAAGTTTGAAAGTAATCTCAGACACTATTTTCAGGTTTTACAGTAGATATTCTTTACAAAAACTTGACCTGATATATAGGCACTACCCACTGGACTTGAATCATTATCAAGGCAGTTCAAGTTCCTGAGGCTGCTTTGGTTTTCCCTCCCTCCCCAGAGAGACTGAGTTGAGAACTTGAAACTTTACATGTTGAAAAGTTTGTTCATCATTAACTCATAAAAGCCTGATGTCCTAACACAAGATTACAGGCCACTGTAAATGTTACTCATTTAGCCAAAGTAATAGTCCAAAGACCTTAAGATGTAAAAACCTTGCCTTTTTTTTTTTTTTGAGTTGGAGTCTCACTCTGTTGCCCAGGCTGGAGTGCAGTGGCCGCTCCCAGCCACCGCAGCCTCGACCTGCTGGGCTCCGGTGATCCTTCTGCCTCAGCCTTCCAAGTAGCTGGAACTACACACATGCACTACCATGCCCGGCTAGTTTTTTTTTTTTTTTTATTGTAGAGATGAGGTCTCGCCAAGTTGCCCAGGTGGGTCTCAAACCCGCGGGCTCAGGCAATCCACTCACCTCAGCCTCCCAAAGGCGCAGGATTACAGGCTGAGCCACCGAGCCCGGCAACCTTGCCTTTTGATACAAGAGATTTATTCATACACAGCAAAAACTAGACAGCAAGGGGCTAACTGTATCAACCTCTCCCCACCTCCTTCCCCCTCCCCACCTGTTGTATTCAGAAGAAATTCCTTTGGAGGTTTGAAAGAACCAGGGATAAAACTTGAGTAAGAATTTAGGGTGTTAAAGGCAGCATATATTGGAGATTGTCCAGAGGCTCATGTTCTGGTATTTGGGTAGCCTCATAGAGAAGCTAGGCTGCAGTCCTACAAGCTCGGTGTGTGAGGATTGTATGCCATCTGCAGTCTTGGAGAGTGGGTCTGGTTGATGCACTCCTCGTTCCACCAAAACTCTGCTGCTGCTGCGTCCCTGCCATCATCTCACAATGAGTATGAAGATGCATGTGAAAGGCAGGATGGCTGGGCAGTGGGGAGAGTGTGATGCCGGTAGTGCACCTTGCCCTGACTCAGTTTGGGTGAGCTCATCCTCCCCATCCCTAAGCAGCTCGAAGTCTTCTTCAGCCACAGCCAGGTCTCTCCAGAGCTCCCACCTTCTCAGCCCAGGGTGCACCTGCTTCCTCAACCTTTGTAGGGATGTTGATGTCCCAGACACCAGCCGATGTGATGCTGCCATCTGCTCTCTCCAGCCAGAACCCAGTTCAGATGCTTTTGGGAGAAATCCCTGCCTGGTCTGCACATACAGCTTCAGAGTTTTACAGAGAGTCACAGGCTGTGACTGCCTGGAAATGTCACCGTTACTCACACCTGTCTCATGAATGTGGAAGTTGAAGCATGAGGGAGCAAAATTATTGGGTCACTTGAGATCTGCTAAGAGCAGATGAGAAAACCCCACTTTTCTGGCACACGTCTAGTGAGTCATTTTTACCAACTCCTTGCAGCGGGCCTGGAATCAACTTAAAGCTGATGGTGGTTCAGGCATTTTATACTTGATATCACCAGACTCAACTGAGGTCTGACTGGACTGTGTCAGAGACAGATAGTGACCACATCCCTCAGGAACAGATAGTGTTGCATCCTTTGGGCAACAAATTTCAAGGTGAGAGACTTTTGGTGTACATTTGGAACCCATTAGTTTGGCATCTCTGCTTTGATTTTTTTGTTGTTTGTTAGTTTTGAGTTGGAGTCTCACTCTGTCACCCTGGAGGGCAGTGGCACACTCAGGGTCATCAAAGACTTGACATGCTGGGCTCAGGTAATTCTTCCACCCCCACCTTCCAAGTAGCCAGAACTACAGGCCAGCTACCATTTCTGGCTAATTTTTTGGATTTATTGTAGAGATGAGGACTCACCAAGTTGCCCTGGCTGGTCTTGAATCCCTGGCCTCAGGTAATCCACACACTTTGACCTCCCAAAGTGCTGGGATTACAGGCTGAGCCACTCAGCCCAGCCAGCATTTCTGTTTTAGATGGAAGGCTTCTGACCCACAGCAGTGAAAAATGTGCCTACCTACTGGGGCACATCTGTTGAACTTTTCTGTCTAGACAATGGAAAACTCTGGGACCACTTCCGCTTTCATGTAACCTCTGAATAATTGATGTCCCTGAATTTCCACGACCTCCCAGACAAGTGTTTTGTTTCCTGAAGAAACCAGCTCTCATGTTGTTATACCTAATGTCCAAAAACCTGGATATTAATCTACATAAAAATTAGACATTGTTCATATCACACGTACCAATGGGTTTTATTTTTGATTCTCAAACATGCACTCTATGAAACAACTAAAAAACATGGTCAAGGAAGTGGGATCCTATTACTCTACTTTGTGAAAAAATTTACATCTTCTTGATTAGTAACATGTGAGTTCATCAACATCTTTGTAAAATAATAATAATAAATGTGCCCTCTTTAACATGGCAAGATGAGAAATTGTAGGGAGACAACAGCACAATACTAGCTCTCTTCATACTTTAAATAGAATCTGAAGAAAAAGCCTGTCTGGTCAACTGCAGTCATCCCTTCTCTGTTCCTTAGTATTTCCATCCTACTTCTAACTATCCTCTCTGAAGGTGTGAGTTTCTGATTACACTTTCCCACAGGTCGTCTTTAAGGGTGTTTTAACATGAGGGCACATCGGCTTTTGTTGTTGTTATTTTTTTTTTTTTTTTTTTGAGTAGGAGTCTTACTCTGTCACTCAGGCTGGAAGGGCAGTGGCACACTCCTGGCTACCTCAGCCTCAACCTGCTGGGCTCAGGTTATCTGTCTGCCTCAGCCTTCCAAGCAGCTGGAACTACAAATGCATGTCACCATGCCCAGCTGATTTTTTGATTTACTGTAGAGATAAGGTCTCACCAAGATGTCCAGGTTGGTCTTGAACCCCTGAGCTCAGATTATTCTTTCACCTCGACCTCCCAAATTTTGGGAGTATTGGTGTGAGTCACTAGCCTGGCAAAAATAAAAGTCTTTTATTGCATTCCTTCTCTCCAAACTCATTCTCTGTCTCTGTCTCTCTCTGTCTCTTTTTTTTTTTTTGAGCTGGAGTTTCACTCTGTTGTCCAGACTGGAGTGCAGTGACTGCTCCCGGCCACCATAGCCTCGACCTGCTGGGCTCTGGAGATTCTTCTGCCTCAGCCTTCCAAGTAGCCGGAATTACAGGCATGCACTACCACGCCAGGCTGAGATTTTGATTTGTTGTAGAGATGAGGTCTCGTTGCCCAGGTGGGTCTCGAACCTGCGGTCTCAGGCAATCCACTCACCTCAGCCTCCCAAAGGCATGGGATTACAGGCTGAGCCACCGAGTCTGGCTTCTTTTTGTTTGTTTTTTTTAATTGGAATCTCACTCCATTGACTAGCATACTTGCGGGGGGCCAGCCTCCGCAAAGAGATTTAGCGGGTCCCTTGGAAGTTGTTGCAGCATCGGTGATTATTCTGGAGAAATAAAGAGAAAGACTGGACTCTGTCTAGTGCAGAAGCCGATTCTGTAGTAGGGATAGATATTAAAAGAAAGAAATATGGAGGGATAGCTATAAAGAGGAAGAAAGAGAAAGAAAGAAAGTGGACAACTGTTCAGTGAATTGAGCAGAAGTCATTTTATTGGAAGTTACAGTGGGTATTTATCCCCAGATTTTACACAGACAGTCTCATGAGTCTTTCACATGAACACAAAGCCAGGTGCAGGAGGGGTATCCCCCACCCACCAGATGTTTTCTCAGGTATGAGGAAGGACAAACCCCAAAATTGTCTTATTGTTCCCTATGCTAGTTAATGTTCCTCAAAAGCAATGCAACAATCCCTACTAGCATCACGATGTTCTAATAATCAATAACTTCTAAAGTTCATCAGCACACAACACCCATGATGTCTAACTTAAATCTTATTACCTTTCTATTCTATGCTAATACTACTTATACAATGCTATGGAAGATCTTAATTATAGCTTAAACCAGTTCCTAAAGAATGTGGCCCAGTCCAAAGATCACACTGGGCTCTTTAGGATGTGGCCTAGTCCAAGGTTCACAGTGGGCCACTTCTTGGAACAATTGATTACAATCTCTTAACAAAATGGCTATTCTAAGATCCTATATATCTATCCTAATTTCTATAAAAGTTTCTAATTCCTAATCCTAATATATAAAGCTGATCATCAGCAACAAATCTTCTAAAAATAAAACCCAAATATAAACTGTAAATGTACTAAGGCCAAAGCCACAATAGTAGAAAATGGAGACAATGACATTTCTAAAGTTAACTGTATTCTTATTAAACCTCAAAATATCATGATTGATCATGCTTGAACTAACATGATTCCCTGACGTAGCATGACCTATTCTACAATACTTTCTATGAATAAAATAAATTCAACTTCTATAATAAGTAGAAAAACCCTACACTAACTGTAGCTAAAACCAGTCTAAAAGAATGCAGCCCAGTCCAAGGTATGTGCTGGGTCCTCAGGAATGTGGCCCAGCCCAAAGTTTGAGCTGGCCCATTTCTGGTAACTCTAGATAATCATCTATACCATCTAAAGCTGAAAACAGCTCTCCATAAGTATATACTAATTCTACAAATATACTTTTAAATCTTATAAAGAAGCTTGTACTGTATAAAAGGCTCCCAAATGTGACCTGAATTTGAATTATATCTAATATCTAAGCCAAAACCACAGTTCATGGGAAACAGGAACAATGAGTTTCTAGAGTGAGCCATGCCTGTCACAGTCACAGAGACTTCAGCTTAGGTCAGCAGAGTTCCTTTAGGTTACTTGCGCTACATGGTAAAAGGAGGAGGAAAATGGGGTCAAAGGCTCCCAAACACATCCTAGTGGTCTCAGGGTCCATGGTCCTCCCTGATCCCTAATGCTCTGTGGGGCTCCATGGCTGGCTCTCAACACATACTCATGTCTGAAAGAACAGACTGAGAGTGGGATGTCATTTTTTATCTTGTTCTTTTTTTTTTTTTTTGAGTTGGAGTCTCCCTCTATCGTCCAGACTGGAGTGCAGTGGCACACTCCTGGCTACCACAGCCTCGGCCTGCTGGGCTCAAGCGATCCTTCCACCTCAGCCTTCCAAGTAGCTGGAACTACAGGCATGTGCTACCATGCCCTGCTAATTGTTTTTGATTTATTGTAGAGATTAAGTCTTGCCAAGTTGCCCAGGCGGATCTTAAACCCTCGGGCTCAGGCAATTCACTCACCTCGGCCTTCCAAAGCATGGGATTACAGGCTGAGCCACTGAGCCTGGCTTTTATCTTGTTCTTAAACCCTAAGACAATGAAGAGAAAGTGGAGGCTATCTTGGAGAAATCCATTTTTGATCTTGTTCCTAAACCTTAATACAATATGTTTTGGAAAAATGCATACTCAGTAAAGATTGACTTTGTCTACTTTGACTTTTCAGAAACAGAGTCCTTAAGCATGACCAGTGCTGGCCTATTGCAATTTGTCTCTTTAGAATCTCAAATTTCTCAAGCATGACCAGTATGAACCCATTGTATACTCCCTGGTGTCCAGAACCTCCCTCAGGTTCTCCAAGACATCCATAAGTGGTCAAAAATGAAGTCATGGCAGTCACATTTTCCTGGTTGTGACACCTCCAGGAGAAAGGATTTAGCCAGGGCTCAGGGGGCTATGGGTCACAATCATCTAGAGTGTAGGCTGGCTTCCTATCTGTGGAAAGTGAATCTTTCTTAAATAGATCTTTTCTTTCTTCACCTCTTTGTGTGTTGCAAATCTTTGCATTACTCAGATCTCTGGTTACCAGCACACACCTCTGGCACACCATCTCTGGTAGTGTTGCATCCATCCACCCATTCACCTTCACTCTCCATATGCTAACAATGGCCACCCCAGTGCTGACTTGCTGGGTTCCAGCAATCCTTCTGACTCAGTCTTCCAAGTAGCTGAACTACATGTGTGCGCTACCACACCCAGCTAATTTTTAATTTATTGTAGTGATGAGGTCTCACCGTGTTACCTGGTCAAGTCTCAAACCAAAGCGTTCAGGCAATATATTCAACTCGACCTTCCAAAGTGCTGGGATTGCATGCTGAGCCATTAGGCCCAGCCCACTCTCTTCTTATAAGTAAATATTGTTATCAGGTTCATGTTTATTCTTCTGAATATTTTCCACCAACTTAAAAATACATATATAGTTTTTTAACATAAATTAGATTATACTACATGTTTTATGATGCTGTACTTCAAGATATAGATTTTTGAGATATTTCTATGTCAGTGCACTTGATTCTAACACACTATTTTTAATCGTTAAAGAATACTCCGAATGATGGGTGCATTCTATTCTATGTTTAACATTTCATTACTTGATAGAAATTGATTATTTTTAGTTTCATTATTATAAAAAATGCTGTAATGAGATCATTGTACATGCTTGGTGTGGTGGCTCATGCCTGTAATCCCAGCATTCTGGGAGGTAGAGACCAGAGAATTGCCTGAGCTCAGGGGTTTGAGACCAGTCTGAGCAACATGATAACACCTTGTATATGCAGCAAATCAAAAAATTAACCAGGTTTGGTGTGCATGTGTGTGGTCCCAGCTACCTGGAAAGTTGAGGTGAAAAGTTCACCTGAGTCCAGCATGTCCAGAATGTGGTGGCCACAAACATGTAACTGCACTTCAGCCTGGTTGACAAAAAGTGATATTCTAACTCATAAACAAACAAAAAAACCCTCCAAATATGTATTTTTAAATATTCCTAATACTTTTTTCTCTTAATTTTAAAATAAGCCAGGCTCGGTGGCTCAGCCTGTAATACTGCACTTTGGGAGGCTGAGGTGAGTGGATTGCCTGAGCCTATGGGTTCAAGACCCGCCTGGGCAATATGGAGAGACCTCATCTCTACAATAAATCAAAAAATTAGCCTGGTGTGGTGGTGTGCACCTGTAGTTCCAGCTACTTGGAAGGCTGAGGCGGAAGGGTCGCCAGAGCCCAGCAGGTTGAGGCTGCAGTGGCTGGGAGCATCCACTACCCTCCAGTCTGGGCAACAGAGTGAGACTTCAACTCAAAAAAAAAATTTTAAATAATGCTTATAACTTTAAAACAAAGTGTATAATTCTACATTGTGAAGTTTATAATAATCAGATTTAAAATTCATGAAAGTACCACAGAAGATAAAATGAGGTAAACTGAGCTGTTTTGTAGCACATGTATTATATTTTACATATTTATAACGATACACTATTAACTCTAAGTAGATTATGATACATGATAGATGTCTATTGTAGTCCTTGGATCAGGCACTAAAAATGCAAAGAGAGGACTATTAAATCCTAGTACAAGAGTTGAATTTAATACAAAATGTATTTTTCAGGCATATGGATAGACCCTTTAGTTATGATAGCCAAAACAGAAATTACTCAAATGTCCATCATAGGGAAACAGATGAACAGGTTGTGGATCTTTTATACAACAGAACACTGCTCAGAAATTCAAAGGACCAAGTTCGTCAAGCACACAGCAGGTGAGTCTCAGAAGTGTTGTGCTTAGTGACTCAATGGGATGTAGAATGAGACATATTGTATAATTTCAGGCAAAATGAACCTATGATTTTTAAAAAATCCCAGCAGTGTGTTGTCTCTGAAACAAAAAAAAATTACCTACCAAGAAAAACAAAGGTATTTTCAAGGAATTGTGGAAATATATTCTTAAAAGAGAGGAATTTTATGGGTTTATTTATTTGTCAAAACTGTGAGATTAAAATGTGAGCATTTTGATGTCCTTGTTTCATGTGTGATCTTTAGAATATGAGTGGATCTCCATAAATAAGCAGATGACAGGGTGCAGTGGCCCATGCCTGTAATCCCAGCATTTTGGGAGGCCAAGGTGAGAGAACTGCCTGAGCCCACGTGTTCGAGACCAGCCCAGGAAATTTGGTAAGCCCTCGTCTCCATAATAAATTAAAATTTTTAAAAATTAGCTGGGCATGGTGGCATGTGCCTGTATTTCCAGATATTGGTTGGCTGAGATGAAAGTATCACCTAGGCCCAGTAGGTCAGGGCTATGGCGGCTATGAACTTCACTGCTCTTCAGCCCGGGCAACAGAGTAAGACTTTAAATTTTTTAAAAAATTAATTTAATTTAAAAAGCAGATGTGAGGCAGTGGTCTACTTGTGGACACTTCTGTCTGTAGCTTCTGCTTTCTCTCAGACATGTTCTCTCCCACCCCTGGGCCCCAGGAGAAATGATGGAAGAAAGAGGGTGTTCCTCTGACTCTGGCAGAAAAGAATGTTTCAGACTCTTAACCTCTGAGATCAGGGGAGTAGGAGACCTCCCAACTGCACGTTATTGTGGCAGCCATAGGCAGCTTGAATACTGCATAGCTGGAAATAAGCTGGACTAAATGGAGACATATGAGAAGCTTAATATACAGTGGTTTTAAGGGCAACCCCTTGGGGTCCCCTCCTTGGGAGCTTTTCTCTCCTTTCAACAAATTCTGCTTTCTAAAAACAACAAAATAAAACAAAAACATATATGTATATAGTGATTCTCAAAGATATAGTTACCAATAGAAACATCATTAATAATTTTTCTTGATTACATATTGACGATACTATTTTGAGTATGTTGGATTAAGTACATTACCACAATTTCCTTTTTGTTCCTTTTTTTGCGAGAACATTTAAAATGACAGAAAAATGCCATTTTCTTTCTATCAAATATTGCTGCCAGAGAGATCTTCCTCCATTTTTAAAGTTCAGGCTGCCTCCTCATAAGACTAAAGGTCTGAAAGGTTTTAAAATCTGAAATTTAGCATAATTGTCTATCTATTGTTTCCTTTTGTGAATGACATATACCTGTACGAGCTGTATATAATATATATATATATATATATATTGCAGAGACGTGGTCTCACCAAGTTGCACAGGCTGGTCTCCAAACCCTGGACTCACACAATCCTCACAACTTGACCTCCAAAAGAGCAGGACTTACAGGCTTGAGCCCTCACACCCAGCCGAGCTGTATAAATATCGTTCATCGATGGACATACTGTTACAAACCATGTTTAAGCGAACGGCCTCCGTCCTGACCAGGTGCTGGTGAAGGGAGCGATCTCAGACTCAACATGCGACGTGGAAAATCCTGACCTTCTGGCCTCTTGCAGCCGAGTCGGATGGCTGCTTCTGTTACTCAAGCCCTGAGGGGTGGGGTCTGGATCCTGATCCAATCAGCAAGCGCCGAGGTCTGAGCCACCCAATCAGGTGCCAACCGGAAGTGAGGTGGCACCTTCGGGGCTGCGACGCGGCCTTTGTCTCCCACACCCGCGCATACCGCTTGGTCGTCCGCGCTGCTCTGTGGCGCTTTTCCGGAGGCCTCCTTGTCTCTGTCGCGGCCTCTGTCGCCCTGTGGCCTGCAGGTCCTGGAAGTCCGTAGGCGGGACACTGAGACACTCGGAAGCCGGGAGATGGTGAGTGTGCGGGCGGATGACCGGGAGGAATGGGGTGGTGGGCGCGGATGACACGGCTGTGGCGGGACCAGCCTCGCCGGCAGCTCAGCCCGGTCCCTTCAGTGTAGGTGGGGCTGGGCTGGGACCTCGTGGTCTGGTCTCCGCGGCGACCTCACCCACCGAGTCCTCTCCAAACACCCCTCTCTCCAGGTGTTCGGGAACCGAGAGGGTCGTGAGGAGGATCCGACCCACGCGTGGGCCGTTGGGGGCTGTGGGGGGCTTCGGAACTGGCCCCCGTCCCTCGGTCGAATCATCTTCAGGGGTCTGTTTTAACATTACAAAGGTCGTGTTTGAGGGGTCTGGGTTTCTGAAAAGACAAATGTATTGCCTACAGAATACATTATTACCTACAGAATACATTTCTTAGCCAGGCATCACGGTGACTCGTGTCTGTAATCCCTAGACTTTGGGGCTCTGAGGTGAGAGGATTGCCTGAACTTGCCTGTTGGAGACCAGCCTGGACAACATGGTAAGACCTCATCTCTACAATAAATCTAGAAAAAGAAATTAGCCGAGTGTGGTGGCAAAAGCCTGTAGTTCCGGCTACTTGGAAGGTTGAGGCAGAAGGATCGCCGGAGCCCAGCAGGTCACCAGCTAGGCTGAGTGTGAGCATTCCACTGTACATCAGCCTGGGAAACAGAGTGACACTCAACTGAAAAAAAACCAAAAGAATACATTCCTCCAGGGCATAGTCTCTACTTTCTCATCATTGTGTTAGGGTTTAGAAACAAGACAAAATGACTTTCCGCTCTTGGTCAGTCCTTTCAAGGACCTGGGCCACCACTAAGTCAGAGAGACATCTTTTGGTGACCGTGAGTACGTGTCTACTCTTTCACCGTGGGAGAGGGGCCCTGGTCCAAGGTAGAGCCAACCTTCCCTGAGGAATCACAGGGGCAAAGACTGGAATCTTCCCGAATTCTCAGGTTTCAGTCCTCCTTGGGATCTAAGAACTTTCTCACCAGAGCGTTGTTTTGTTCCTAGATGTCTCTCCAGGTCTTCAAGGAAATCGTGCCGAAGGGGTGGAGTCAGGCGTGGTGAGTCCTGAAGGATGTCGAGAAGATGAAGGCCAAGAACACAGAGAAGAGCGAGATTCAACCCTTCCACAGTCAGCCAGGGGAAGACACATGGGCCAGACCCTGTCAGAAGTCCTGGTGTCTAACTGGAGGGAAGTCAAGCCTCGAGGGAAGGGGCAGCGGTCAGTAATATATTTTGTGCAGAACAGTGACATAGGACCCCAAGTAAACTGGGCTTTGGTAACCGTCACTGGCTTAAAAAACAATACCTTCCTGCAGGAAAAAGCATCTTCTTTCCTTTCAGAAGGTGAGTTATTTGTTTTGAGGTAGGTTTCTCCTCTTGGTCCTGCCCCACAAATGTGGGGGTATGACAAGTTGTCCTCAGTAAAAAAAAAAAACCCTAGATGTTGTCAGGCGTGGTGGCTCAAGCCAGTAATCCCAGCAGTTTGGGAGGCTGAGGTGAGAGGATTGGCTGAAACCACAGGTTCAAGAAAAGCCTGGGCAACTTGGAGAGATCTCATGGCTATAATAAGTAAAACATTAGCTGGGCATGGTATGGCACACCTGTAGTTCCAGCTACTTGGAAGACTGAGTTAGAAGGATTGCCTGAACCCAGCATATCGAGACTGCAGTGGTTGGGAGCGTGGCACTGCCCTCCAGCATGGGTGACAGAGCGAGTCTCCTACTCAAAAAAAAAAAAATCTAGTTGTGAGCCCCACCTACTGAAACTATCTTATTTTCTGGGAGCGCTATGGCTTCAAGTAACACCTATGGGACTGGAGGGTTCCAGGCAAAGTGGGGAAATCACGAGATGGGGCATCTGAGGGAGAATGGAGAGGTTCCAGGGTAGAGGCAGTAATTCCGGAGGAGAAGATGACAGAGCCACCAAGGTCTATCCTGCACCAGGGAGCCACCAGCACCAGGCAGAAAGGTCGCCTGTGCACAGCAGGTCAAGGCTGTGGTGGCCGGGAATGTGTCACTGCCCTCCAGCCTGGGTGACAGCATGAGACTCCTAGTCACAAAAAAGACTTTTATTTCATAAAGATCTGTGTGATTTGACCTTTTTTCCTGTTTTTATATCATGCCTGTTATTATAATTTTTTTAAAAAGACTGTTGTGACCTTTTGGTAGGAGGGCAACAGTTTTTTTTCATCAATGTTTGCATTTTATACTAGTGTACAACACATACCAGTAAGATGAAGCTGAGAGCAATAATTAGGACAGAGAATGTACAGCTGAAAAGAGTGAGGATTACCTGTACATGATAACAAAGATTATAGGTGAGGCATTTGGGGATCTAATACTCTAGAGCATTAAAAAAAAAAAAAAAACTGAATCCCCAAACTGGACACATTGGCTAAAGCCCATAATTCCAGCATTTGGGGAGTATGAGGTAAGAGGTTAGAGACCAACCCGGGTAACTTGGTGAGACCACATCTCTACAATAAATCAAAAAGTTAGCCGGGTATGGTGGCATGCATCTGCAGTTCCAGCTGCTTGAAAGTCTGAGGTGGAAGGATCACCTGAGCCCAGGAGGTCAGTGCTGTGGTAGCCAGGAGTGTGCCACTGCCCTTCCAATCTGAAGAGAGAGTGACACACTTACTCCAAAAAAAAGTACCCTCATGTTAAACAGTCTTATAGAAGACCTGAGGGAAATTGTAATCAGAAACCCACACCTACAGAGAGGACAGGAAAGAGTAGGATGAGAATACTGAGGAAGAGAAGGAATGCATGCACTTGACCAAACAGACTGTTTCCTCAGGCCCTATTTAAAACATGAAGAGCACTAATATTGTGTTGTCTCCCTACAATTTCTCATCTTGCCATATTCAAGAATGCCACATCATTTTTTTTCAAAGGTGCTGATGAGGTCACATGTAATTAATTCTGAAGCAGTAAATTTTTTCACAAAATACAGTAATAGGATCCCATTTACTTGACCATGTTTTTCAGTTGTTTCATAGCATCTCATGTTTGAGAATCACAAATAAAACCCATTGGAACGTGTGATATGAACAATGTCTTATGTTCATGTAAATTAATGCCCAGGTTTTTGGACATTAGTTATAATAACATGAGAACTAACTCCTTCAGGAAACAAAATACTTGTCTAGGAGGTCATGGAAATTCAGGGACATCAATTATTAGGAGGTTACATGCAGGCAGAAGTGGTCCAAGTTTTCCATTGTCTAGACAGTCAAATCCAACAGATGTGCCCCAGGAGGCAGGCACATTTCTCACTGCTGTGGGTGAGAAGACTTCCATCCAAAGCAGAGATGCTGGCTCTACTGAGTGGCTCAGCCTGTAATCCCAGCACTTTGGGAGGACAAAGTGAGTGGATTGCCTGAACTTGGGGGTCCAAGACCAGCCCAGGCAACTTGGAGAGACCTCGTGTCTACAATAAATCCAAAACATTAGCTGGGCATAGTACTTAGCCAGTAGTTCTGTATACTTGGAGGGCAGAGGCAGAAGGATTGCCTGAGCCTGACAGGTTGAGTCTTCATTGGCTGTGAGTGTGTCACTGCACTCCAGTCTGGTTGACAGAGTAAGACTCCAACTCAAAACTAACAAACAAAAAAATCAAAGCAGAGATGCTAAACTGATGGGTTGCATGTGCAGCCCAAGTGCCTCTCACCTTGAAAATTGTTGCCCAATGATTGCAACACCATCTCTTCCTAAAGGGTCTAGTCACCATCTATCTCTGACATTGTCCAATCAGGCCTCAGTTGAGTCTGGTGATATCACGTGTAAAATGCCTGAACCACCAGCAGCTTCATGTTGATTCCAGGTCCGCTGAAATTGGTTGATAAAGTTGACTCACTGGACATGTGCCAGGAAAGCGGGCTTTTCTTGTCTGCTCTTAGCAGATCCCAAGTGACCCAATAATTTTGCTCTCTCATGCTTCAAATTCCACATTCATGAAAAAGGCGGCAGTGAGGGAGACATTTCCAGGCAGCCAGTCTGTGACTCCCTGCAAAACTGAAGCTGTGTGTGGGCCAGGCAGGTATTTCTCCCAAATCATCTGGACTGGGTTGTGGCTGGAGAGAGCTGAGGGCTGCATCACATTGGGTAGTGTCTGGGACATTGGAATCCTTGAAGCAGGTACAACCTGGGCTGAGAAGGCTGGAGCTCTCAAGACACCTGGCTGTGACTGAAGAAAACTTCAAGCTGCTTAGAAAAGGAGAGGTTGAACTCGCTCAGACTGAGCCAGGGTGAGGTACACGACCAGCAACACGCAGGCCCAACTGCCCAGCCATCCTGCCTTTCATGTTATCTCTGCACACCCCATTGGGAGAAGGTGGCAGGGACTCAGCAGCAGCCAGGTTTTGGGATGAGGAGTTCACCACCATGACCTGCTCTGCAGAACTGCACATGGGCTGCAGTCCTCACGCGCTGGGCTTGTAGTAATGGAGTTAAGCTTTTCTGTGAGGCTGCTCAGAGACCAGAACATGAGCCTCTCGATAATCTTCAATATATGCAGCCTTTATCATTGTAAAACGTTTACTCAAGTTTCATCCCTGACTCTTTAAAACCTCCAAAAGGGCCGGGCTCGGTGGCTCAGCCTGTAATCCCGCTCCTTTGGGAGGCTGAGGTGAGTGGATTGCCTGAGCCCGCGGGTTCGAGACCCGCTTGGGCAGCGAGACCTCATCTCTACAATAAAATTTAAAAAATCAGCCGGGCGTGGGAGTGCATGCCTGTAATTCCGGCTACTCGGAAGGCTGAGGCGGAAGGATCGCTGGAGCCCAGTAAGTCAAGGCTGCGGTGGCCGGGAGCAGCCACTGCACTCCATTCTGGGCGACAGAGTGAGACTCCAACTCCAAAAAAAAAAAAAAAAACCCATCAAAAGAATTTCTTTTGAATACAATGGGGGGCTGGGGGGGGGTGATAGATTCAGTTAGTCCCCTGCTGCCTAGTTTTTGTTGTTTATGAATAAATCTGTATCAAAAAATAAGGTTTTTTCTTATTAAGGTCTTTGGACTATTACTTTGACTAAATGAATAGCATTTACATTGACCTGTAATCTTGTGTTACACATCATTCTTTTAAGTGCAAATTCTTGGCTGGGCTCAGTGACTCAGCCTGTAATCCCAGCACATTGGGAGGATGGGGTGAGTGGATTGCCTGAGCCCGCAGGTTTGAGAACCGCCTGGGCAACTTGGTGAGACCTCGTCTCTACAATAAATCAAACATTAGCCAGACATAGTAGCCCATGCCTGTAGTTCCAGCTCCTTGGAAGGCTAAAATGGAAGAATCACCAGAGCCCTATAGATCAAGGCTGCAGTGGCCGGGAGTGTGCCACTGTCCTTCAGTCTGGGTGACAGAGTGAGACTCCAACTTAAAGAAAAGAAAAAAGCTAATGCTCAACAAACTTTTCAACATGTAAAATTCAAGTTCTCAACTCAGTCTCTCTGGGAAAACAAAAAGCAGCTTCAGGAACCTAAACTTCCTCAATAATGATTTAAGTCCAGTGGGTAGTGCCTATAAATCAGGTCAAGTTTTGTAAAGAAAAACTACTGTAAAACCTTAAAATGGTATCTGAGATTTCTTTCAAACTTTCTAAACAGGCTTCAGTCACCCATATTGGTTTATAATCAGATACAGGACTCTGAGAAATGTTCTTCAATGAACATTTATATTTAAACTATTGGTAATTATTTTGTTTTTCAGAGTCATACCTATATCTCGAGGCTATTTGGTCTCACAAGTTAACATGTCATGAACACACCAAATATAGGCCATTTACTACCATAAACCATATACAGATCTGGCCAGGTTCAGTGTCTCAGCCGTATTCCCAGCACTTTGGGAGAAAAAGTTAAGTGGATTGCATGAGACCACAGGTGTGAGACCAGCCCAAGCATCTTGGCAAGATTTCCTCTCTACAATAATTAAAAAGAAAAAAAAACTTGGCTGGGCATTATAGCACATGATTGTAGTTCTGGATACTTGAAGGGCTGAGGTGGGAGGATCACCAGAACCCACCAGGTCAATGCTGGGGTGGCCATGAACTCCAGCCTGGGCAATGAAGTGAAACTTCATCTCAAAAAACAAAAAATATACAATTCTAACATGCAAAGGCAAACAACATTTATGTGCTTTCAGATTATACCATGGCACCATAAGTGGTTGAGAAAAGTGTAAACAAATGCAAAGATGTAGTAATATAACAGTATAAAATTAGCTGTGGTACACACTAGCATTTAGTAATTTTTTGACCACCTACTGCTTCTATGTGGTGAGTGCAAGTGTTGGGCAATTTTGCTTAACACATCATGTGACTCTAATGTCTCTATATGACCAGTTCCTCCTTCCAGAACCAACAAGGAAATTCTAAAAAGTGATTGCATTTATGGCTAACCCCTCCCCCCAAAGTGTGGGAAGGGTATCAAAGTATGGATCTTGAATACATTCAAGAGCTAACAGCACACTAGAGTTTAGCGGGTGAATGGAAGAGATAAGCACTTCCAACCTAGTGCCAGGTGATTTAAAATAAAGACACAGCAGCTGGGCATTGTAGTGCATGCCTGTTATTCCAGCTACTCGGAAGGCTAAGGCGTAAGGATCACTGGAGCCCAGCAGGTCGAGGCTGCAGTGGCCGAGAGTGGCCACTGCACTCCAGTCTGGGCAACAGAGTGAAACTCCAACTCAAAAAAAAAAAATTAAGACAGAGAAGAGACTGGACATCGTGACTCATGCCAATATCCCAGCATTTTGGCAAAAGGGTTCTGATTATTGGAGATTGCTTTTGACTTCTCTTACATTACATATATGTATATATGCTTTTTTTTTCTTTGAGTCAGCGTCTCACTGTTGCCCAGGTTGGAGTGCATGGATATGTTCATGGCCTCTGCAGCATCAACTTACAGGGCTCAGGTGATCCTTCTGCCTCAGCCTTCCAAGTAGTTGAAAGTACAGACATGCATCACCATGCCGGTCTAATTTTTTGATCTATTGTAGAGATGAGGTCTCACCAAGTTGCCCAGACTGGACTCGAATCCCTGGGTTCAGGCAGTCCTTTCACCTTGGTCTCCCAAAGTGTGGGTATTATAGGTATGAGCCACCGTGCCTGGTCTTTGACTTCTTTTGTAATATGGACCCTCCATTAACAGGACATTCAAACTAAAACAAATAGTGTATGAACTGGTACCATATGGAAACATTTTTAGAGAAATGAAAATGCAAAAGTAACTGACAAAAAGCTGTGGTTTTGTAAAGCAACAACAAATGTCCCACCTCATCTGCCTGCACTTCAACTCTTCTACCTCTGTAACTAACAGCAAGACCAGCCCTCCTCTCCTCTTCATCCTCGGCCACTCAATGTGAAGACGGCAAGGATGAAAAACTTAATGATGATCCATCTTGAATTAATGAATAGTAAATACATTTTTTCTTCCTTCTGATTTCCCTTTTTTTTTTTTCCATTTCTGTGGGTACCTGTGAGGTTTTGTTACATGTTCTGTGAGCCGCGGTTTAGGTTTAAGCTGAACCCATCACCAAATAGTGAAGTTGGTGCACAAGTGGCAGATTTTCAACTCCTGCCTCCCTCTCCCTTTTCCCAAGTCCCCAGTGTCTGCTAGTCTCATCTTTGTCTGCAGGAACCCAGTGTTTAGCTCTGACATATACATGTAAGCATGCAATTTTTGGTTTTCTCCTTCTGGGATAATTTGCTTATGCTATTTTAAGAACACGGTATATAAAATACATAACATACAAAATATGTTAATAGACTGCTTATGTAGAATCAATGCCAATCCTTCTCTCGGGCTATTTTCCATATTTTACTTAGGGCCACAGACTTACTATAAGAGGAAGATTTATTGCTAATTCTAGAGTACTTACTATACAACTAGCATTGTCTTGTGTTTGTTCACTTGGTTTAAATGACAAAACAAAGTCAAAAAATTTGTTGATTTATAATCTCCCAAGTTTTCACCTAGC
>JAPVLO010003392.1:0-22505 GCA_027257055.1 Cephalopachus bancanus | reverse complement strand
AGTCAATTTGTAATCAGCCTTCAGTGAGTAGTATTAATGGTAAGCATAGTTAACATGGAACTTAGCCAAACTGAAAGCAATATAAAAGTAAACTACAAAATAGGGCAGGAGGAGGACAGAGTAAATAATGAATTTTTATAAGCATCCTTTTTTAAAAGTAAGAGAAGTTGGCCTCCGGTAGAGAAAGAATACACAATCTGCTGTCTTAAGGGAAAATGGGTTAAGGCAATGAGGCAAAAAGCAGGTGAAACTGCCACGATATGTATTTGCTCTTCGATAGAGGAGGTTGAATGAATTCACTTCTGTCATTGTGACAGAAGCTATTATGTCAACTGTAAGTAAAATGCCAAGCCCTTGACTCCCCAAGTCTATAAACAGTCTTAGAGTCAGTTAGAAATGTCTGTATGATAAGAAGTAAGACAGTGCAAAAAAACCCCAGAGATAATAATAAAAATCAGGATCACAAAGTTTATGAAAAAGCATATATGTGTACTAACCAAGACTTTTTACATAGGCCTAATATCTAGGATCTGCAAGGAACTCAAATGCACCGAAAGGAAAAACACAAACAGCCCCATTAAAAAGTGGGCAAAAGACATGAATTGACACTTCTCAAAAGATCATATATGGACAGCCAACAGACACATGAAAAAGTGCTCAGCCTCACTCATCATCAGAGAAATGCAAATCAAAACCACATTGAGATACCACCTAATCCCTGTAAGAATGGCCATCATTAATAAAACAAACAACAACATATGCTGGAGAGGATGGGGAGAAAAAGGAACACTTCTACACTGCTGGTGGAATGCAAACTAGTGCAACCTCTCTGGAAGACAGTGTGGCATTTCTAAAAACTAGCAATTGACCTACATATGACCCAGCAATTCCCCTATTTGTAATATACCCGGAGGAACTCAAATCATTCTACAAAAAAGAGACCTGCACACATATGTTTGTTGCAGCTCTATTCACAACAGCAGAAACATGGAACCAAAAATGTTGCCATCGAAGCTGATCTGGAATTAAACAATGTGGTACATTACACAATGGAATATTATGCAGCTATAAAGAAGGACAAACCTACGGACTTTGCAGCAACTTGAATGGATTTAGAGTCGATCATATTCAGTGATCTATCACAGAAACAAAGAACAGTACCATATGTTCTCACTCATAAGCAGACCTTGAATAATTATCATAATACTATAAAAAAGCAATTGGTAGTAGTGGGAAACTGCCAGGGGATTGGCAATTGAGGGAAACTGCTAGGGGAGGGAGTGGCACACCTCATCAACAAGGGTACCTGCATAATCAACATTTGTATACATAACCCTAAATTGTACCCCACATCTTTATAATAAAAAGACTTTTTACATAATGAAAATAATATTTAAATTAACTCACATTTACCATATCTATTCTTATCTAAAAACGAAGATTCAAGATGATAGCTGAAGCACTGATAAAATAATTAACTTGTTAGCGGTGACCACAGAATTGTGTGATGGTGATCGATGTTGAGCAGTTGACATAAAGAATACCTTAACACAATCAAGTCAGTGTAATGCTAGTAATTATCAACTAGTGAGACTTACTTCTCTAGTAGTAAAATTAGTTCTGGTAAGAAAATGTTAAACTACTTTGCTGTAGATAAGTACATATTTGTTTTAGTGATTGCTTAGGGAAAAAAATGTTCCAAAGCTCTTATTACTTAGCACACACATTGCCATTATACATATTACTAATTTATAAAATGTATTCCATTAAAAATACACCTACCTCCCGCTCCCCCCGGCGCTCCCGCCTCCCGCCCCAGCGCTCCCGCGCCCCGCGCTCCCCCCTCGCCCCGGCACTCGGCCCGTGCAGCTCATCACAACCCGGCCCGAGAGGAATCCACACAAATCGGCTTCAAGGAAGATCTGCAGGGATTGCTGCCAAATCTCCTGTGTCAGATTGTGCTGCTGGCTCGCGTGGGGCTTCTGTATGCCTGCTCGGAGGCAGGCAGCCATCTTGTTCCTGTCCGCCCCACTCCCTCTGGGGTGAGCAGATGAATAGCACCACCTGCTGGCGACCCAAGGTAACAACACCGAAACGAGAAATAACCTGATAAAGACATAGACCAAACTGCTGAAGGAAAGTTGACCTGAACTGTCCTTCACAGCAGATCAGGGCAATTGACTCTAACTGCAAACTAATTCACCGGCTGAAAAGAAACTACAAATCAGACCTGAAAGGACATTGGACTTAAACGAAAGGTCTCAAAGTGTGCTTCATTGATTCTATTAGTTAATGACTTAATTCTATTCCTACAGTATTGTTCCCCTTTTTTCTCTTTTTCCTTTTCCTTTTCTTCTTTTTCTTCTGTCTGTAAACCATGTCTTTTAAGAGGAACAGCACACAAATAAGGTGTTGGATCGGGTATGTAGCATCACAATATGTTTTATTTGTGTTGTATGAGAGTTTAGACTGTAGCTGTGGTCCATCGTTCATAGATGTTTCAGTATAGACCTCTCTCTCTATTTGTTGGCACACTCGTTAGTTTCCTCCTTACTTCTCTATCTCTCCACTCCCCTCTTCAACCCACTATCTGCTCCATTCTCTCCCCCTGCTAACCACATTTTATTTCAGGAGTAAACCTACAGCCCCACTGCACGGACAGACTCCAGGCAGTGGAAGTGGGTTCCACATTATCCACACGCCTGTCAGTGTACACCAGACCTGCAGACAGATTTTTGAATCACAGCTCTCCCCTTTAATACATCTCAAAACTGCAAAAAGGACCACCTCCAACCTACAGTGCAACTTCAAAATTGAACAAAGTAAGACGACATACATAAAGAAATGGAGATTGAACGAACAGAAGTAAAACCATCCCTTTACCCCTGAAAAACAAAATTAAAGAAGACGGTGACGTGGAGGAAGGAAGAAGTAGGGAATGGAAAAACCGCACAAATGAAGAAAAACCAAAAAGAAGAATATAGGTCTTACACAGACCCCTGGGAGACAACAATGAGAAAATAGATTCTGGAACACAGACAATGAAAAGTCCCCAGAATGACTGGCTACATGCAACAAACCCAGACATCAAAACATTAATGAGAGAATTTAAAAAAATTGAGGAGACAAGAGGAAAATAGAAGGAGCTGTTGTCCGAAATGACAGCAGTAAACAATACTGTGATGGAAATGAACAACAGACTAATAAGCATGGAAAGCAGAATCAGCCAAGCAGAAGAAAGAATCTCAGAGCTCGAAGACCAAAACACAGAACTACCCCAAACTGTCAAAAGCATAGAAAAGAAGCTCAAAAAGACAGAACAAAACCTGCAAGATGAATGAATCACTTCAAGAGACCAAACCTGAGAATAATTGGGCTTCCTGAGGCAGAAAGAGAAACAGAAGCCACACTGGAACAAACATTCCATGAAATCGTTCAAGAAAACTTCCCTCATCTCAGTAAAGATGAAAAAATTCAAACACAAGAGATTCAGAGAACCCCTGCAAGACAACAAACGAGAAGACCAAACTCCCAACACATAATAATTTGCCTAAACAAAAGAGCTATGAAAGGAAAAATCCAAAGCACAAGAAAAAAGGCCAGACTACCTACCAGGGAAAACCAATCCGAATAGCAGCAGATTTATCCACAGAAACCCTTCAGGCCAGGAACCTGGAGCCCTATCTTCAAATTACTAAAGAGAAAACAATTTCAACAAGAATAACCTACCCAGCTAAACTAAGCTTCATTAGGAGGGAGAATTAAAATCTTTTCCAGACATCCAATCCCTAAGACCCTACGCTGCCACCAGACCACCGCTACAAGAAACACTCAAGAAAGTACTGACCACAGAAGAAAAAGAAAAAAAACATCAGCATTCTTCACAAGAGTACAGGCAAAAGATTAAAAACACACCTGAACCAACTCCAAACCCCAAAGAAAGACAACAAATAAACAGTAACAACTCTGTAAAAACCTTATGACAGGATCAACTCTTGCATTTCAATTATTAGCCTAAATGTGAACGACTAAATGCACCACTGAAAAGACATAGATTGCAAAATGGATAAAATATCATCAGGCAACACTCTATTCCTTCAAGAGACCACCCTCACTAGAAAGGACACCCACAGACTCAAGGTAAGAGATGGGAAACAATCTTTCAGCGAACGAATACAAAAGAAAGGAGGAGTAGCCATTCTAATTTCAGACAAAATATCCTTCAAACTATTAAAAATCAAAAAGATACAGAGGTCACTACATAATGATAAAAGGTTCAATCCATCAACAAGAAATATCTATCCTAAACATATATGCACCCAACATAGGTGCACAACCTTCATAAAGCAACTTCTTGGAAAACTAAAGAAAGATATTGACTCTACACTATCATAACTGGGGACTTTAATACCCCACTCACAACCCTAGACAGATCATCAGGACAAAAAATCAGCAAGGAGATCCGGAACCTCAATGTGACCTTGGACCAAAGGACTTAATTGATACTTACAGACACTCCATCCAAAGACCACAGAATATACATTTACTCATCACCAATGGAAACATATTCTAAAGATCGACCACATACTCGGCCATAAAATCAAGTATAAGCAAATTTAAAAGGACCGAAATTCTACCAAACGCCTTCTCGGACCACAGTGGAATAAAAATAAATATTGACACCAACAAAGTCCACCAAAACCCACAAAGACAAGACACTAAACAGCATGATGCTAAACAACTCCTGTCAATGACTAAATCAAAACAGATCAAAAGATACCTGGAAACAAATTGAAAATGAAGAAACATCGTACCAAAATCTCTGGTGATCCCTGAAAGCTGTAGTAAGAGGGAATTTATATCCCTACAAACACACATGAAAAAATGGAAGGAACAGAAATTCACAATCTAACAAGCCACCTAAAGAAGCTGGAAAAGCAAGACCACAAAAACCCTAATTTCAGCAGAAGAATCCAGATCACCAAAATAAAAGCCCAAATCCAGTACATAAAGACAAAAAGATAATTGAAAAAATCAATGAAACAAAAAGCTGTTCTTCGAAAGAATAAACAAATCGATGGTCCCCTAGCTAACTGACCAAGAAAAAACGAGAAAAAAAACAAATAAACATAATCAGAAACACAAAAGATGAAGTCACATCTGACCCTGAAGAAATACAAAAGATCATTAGAAGACTACTAAGTACACTTGTATGGAAACAAAATTGAAAACCACAAGGAAATGGAGGACTTTCTGACATCACACAATCTACCTATGTTGGAACAAGAAGAAATTGAGACCCTAAATAGACCAATTACAATCAAGAAAATCGACTACTAATAAGAAAACTTCCTACAAAAAAAAGCCCTGGTCCAGATGGCTTTCCAGCAGAATTCTGCAAGACATTCAAGGAGCTGATACCAATCTACTGAAGGTATTCCAGCGATAGAAAAAAGATGGAACTCTCCCCAAATCATTTTATGAAGCCAACATCACACTGATACCCAAGCCAGGTAAAGATCCAACAAAGAAAGAGAACTACAGGCCAATATCTTTGATGAACATAGATGCTAAAATCTCCAACAAATCCTAGCAAACAGGATTCAACAATACATCCAAAAATCATTCACCATGACCAAGTAGGCTTCATTCCTGCATGCAAGCTGGTTCAACATTCGTAAAAACCATAAATGTAATTAAATACATCAACAGATGTCAAAACAAAAACCACATGATCATATCATTAGATGCAGAAAAAGCTTTTGATAAAATCCAGCACCCCTTCTTGATACAAACCCTTGAACATCTAGGCATACGGGGAACATACCTCAAAATAATAAAAGCCATCTACGAGAACCTACAGCCTGCATACTCCTAAATGGACAAAAATTGAACCAATTCCCCTGAAAACTGGAACAGACAAGGATGCCCACTCTCTCCCCTCCTGTTCAACATAGTATTGAAGTCCTGGCTAGAGCAAATCAGAGAAGAACGAGGCAATCAAGAGTAATTCAAATAGGAAAAGAGGAAGTCAATTATCTCTCTATGCAGATGATATGATGGTTGTACCTTGAAAACCAAGAGAATCTGTTAAAGGCCTCCTTACATTGATAAAGGCCTTTGGCAAAGTCTCAGGATACAAAATAAATGTACAAAAGACAATCGCATTTCTCTACACCAATAATAAACAAACAAAACCCAAATAAAAAACACAATTCCACTCACAATAGCCACAAAAAAATGAAATACCTTGCATCTTCCTAACCAGAGACGTGAAAGACCTTTACAATGCAAATTACAAAACACTGCTCAAAGAAATCAAAGCTGACATGAACAAGTGGAAAATATCCCATGCTCATGGATCGGAAGAATCAACATTGTGAAGATGTCCATCTTACCTAAGGCAATCTACAAATTCAATGCAATACCCATTAAATTACCATAAACTTCTTCTCTGACCTAGAAAAAACAACACAGGAATTCATATGGAAACACAAACGTCCAAGAATAGCCAGACAATCCTCAGCAAAAAAAACAAAGCAGTTGTATCACAATACCAACTTCAAACTTTACTATAAAGCTACAATCATCAAAACAGCTTGGTATTGGTACAAGAACAGGCATATAGATCAATGGAACAGAATTGAGATTCCAGAAGCAAAACCTCAATTCCTCAACCAACTCATCTTCGTCAAAGCCCCCACCACCTACCAATGGGGTGAGGAGAACCTATTCAGTAAATGGTGCTGGGAAAACTGGTTGACCACATGTAGAAGATTGAAACAGGACCTCTATCTATCCCCATGCACAAAGGTTAACTCCAAATGGATCAGAGACCTAAATGTAAAACCTCAAACCATAAGAACATTAGAAAAGGAAGGAAATACTCTCATGGAAATCGGAACGGGCATCCAATTCCTGTACAAAACCCGAAACCCACAGGACTTAAGAGAGAAGATAGACAAATGGGACCTTATTAAACTGACAAGCTTCTGCAAAGCCAAAGAAACCATCAAGAGAGTAGGGAGACAGCCTACAGACTGGGAAAAAGTATTTGCCAACTCTAGGTCTGAAAAAGGCTTAACATCCTGGATCTACAAGGAACTGAAATGTACTGAAAAGAAGAAAACAAGCAACCCCATTATAAAATGGGCAAAAGATATGAACAGACACTTCACAAAAGAAGACATTCGAGCAGCCAACAAACACATGAAGAAATGCTCAACCTCACTAATCATCAGGGAGATGCAAATCAAAACCACACTGAGATATTACCTAACTCCAGTCAGAATGGCAATTATCAACAACTAAAAAAATAACAGCTGCTGGAGAGGCTGTGGTGAAAAGGGAACACTTCTACACTGTTGGTGGGAGTGTAAGCTAGTGCAACCTCTGTGGAAAGCAGTGTGGCGATTCCTGAAAGCTCTAAATATTGACCTTCCTTATGACTCTGCATCCCCCTACTGGGAATATACCCGAAGAACACAAATCACTCTATAAAAAAGATACCTGTACACGTATGTTTATCGCAGCTTATTCACAATAGCAAAAACCCTGGAAACAACCATGCTGCCCATCAAAAGAGGACTGGATTAAAAAAATGTGGTACATATACACGATGGAATACTACGCAGCCATGAAAAAGAACAAAATCATGGATTTCGCAGCAACCTGGATGGAACTAGAGTCTATAATACTGAGTGACCTCTCACAGAAACAAAGATCAGAATATCACATGTTTTCACTCATATAATGGACCTTGAACATCCAATGTAATACTATAAGAAAATGACTGATGGTACTGGGAAATTATGGGGGGGGATGGGATTAACAGTAGCTAATATCTATCTGGGACTGGGAAAACACCTCTTATCAATAGGGTGCCTGAATGAAACATAATTGTACACCTAACACTTAACTGTACCCTACAAAACGATAATAAAAAATACTGATTATAAAAAAAAAAAATACACCTAAATTCCAATGCTTTGGTAATGGCAAAATTGAAAATAACTGAGTAGTGAATTTATACCAGTAATTTTGAGTTGACATTAAATTGCAACAATACTGAGGATAAGAAAAGAGCGTGTTGCCAAATTATATCTGCCCTCCCGCTTAAACTTTGTATTTTAAGTTCCCAGGGACACCACTTAATACCACATGACAACTTAGCATATTCCCCATTGAAAGAGCATTTTCTTTTCTTTACAGAAGAATTAGAAACATCTGATATATATATAATACCTATTTCCCCATGTACATTCCTGATCAAAAATTTAAAAAATATATGTAATAGGAAGGAATGGCATATACTAATAAGATCTGCATTGCTCATCTATTTTTAATTCCAATTTTGCAAATTAGATATATAATTTATGGAGCCCTGCCTTGACAAAACTCTAACAAGAGCATACTAACTCTCACATTAGAAGTAAAACATGAGCCGGGCTCAGTGGCTCAGCCTGTAATCCTGCGCCTTTGGGAGGCTGAGGTGAGTGGATTGCCTGTGCCCACAGGTTCGAGACCCGCCTGGGCAGCGAGACCTCATCTCTACAATAAATCAAAAAAATCAGCTGGGCATGGTAGCGTATGCCTGTAATTCCGGCTACTTGGAAGGCTGAGGAGGAAGCATGGCCGGAGCCCAGCAGGTCGAGGCTGCGGTGGCCGGAAGCGGCCACTGCACTCCAGTCTGGGCGACAGAGTGAGACTCCAACTCAAAAAAAAAAAAAAAAGAAGTAAAACATGAATTACCCTGTAGGCCTGTGTGTAATCTGGACATGAAGTAAATATCTCCTTCAATCAAGTAAAGAAAAGTAAGAAACAGAATAAGATGTATGACTATGTTGATTTATCCACTGTATGAGGAACAAGGCCTTTCAGCTCTCCGGTCTTGCCCAGGTTAATGTGGGCATCACTGTGTGTCTCACAGCCTCAGAGACAAATATGCCACACTATTCATTTCACAAAATATAATAAAATAACTTTTCCTGAAACAGTGAGAAGAGCATTATCATCAATTGATGGAGAAAAACATAGGCAAAAGCAATACAAGGTCATCTCTAAGATAGCCAGGTGAGAACACACATTTATGACAAGGTACTGTAGACTGGGTAGCTTATAAATCACAACAATTTATTTTTCACAGTTCTTGAGACTGGAAGTCTAAGATAAGAGTGCCCATATAGTTGGGTTCTGGTGAAGGTCCACTTATGGGTACAGATGGTGAAATTCTTGCTGTATTCTCATAGCAGAAATATAATATGAAAGCTCTCTAGGGTTCCTTTTATAAGGGTAATAGTGCCATCCATGAGGGCTCTACCCTCATGACAATTACTTCCATAAGACCTCACCTTATAGTACCACCACACTAAGGGTTAGGGTTTTAACATATACATTTTTGGAGACACAAACATTCAGTTCGTTGTAGGTATGTTGTAGAAAACAAAAAGTTTGGAGAAGCGTTATAAGAGTCATTGATGAAAAAGCACATGCACTTATTTATTATCGTATTAAACATAGTATGGTATTATAACATATGTGCAACTATAGACAGAAAAATCTTAGTGCTTTGACAAGAAAACAATTTTATTGGAGTTCATACATTATGAAACAAGTAGTGACATTAAATCTTCAAAGTCTGTTATTTTGTTTCCAGGATTTTTGTTCTTTAGGGAGACTCTAAGGACATTAAAAGAATTTAGTTGCAAAGATCATTGTGCAAAGATTATGGGAAACTCCCTGAAAGTTCCTCTTCAAGTTAGCTACATCAGGTGCTGTAGTGATTGAGAGTCTATCCATTAGCAATGACTTGAAGACCAGAGGCAGCAACATGATTTAGGACCCATAGGCTTCAACAAGGATAATCTGTAATATTAAGAAATAATTTAAAATAGTCGAACAAACATGTCATGGGGTATGTCCTAAAAGTTCATTATGTGCCATTGAATTAATAACTTTATAAATGTATCTATCTTTCATCTATGAAATAAAGCCTTTTTAAAAGAAACAGTAGACTTTAATATACGAGTGTTTGGAACTTGGATTGCTTTGTAAGGTAAGGTATCCACGTACAATTTAGAAAGACTCAAAGAAAGAAATAATATGCAACTCTTTTCGTAATATTAAATGGCAGATCTTCCCATAGAGAGTGAGAAACACATCTTTAGGAAAATAATAGGCTAAAAAATTTCAAAAAAGTGCATTATTAAGTTAATGAGGCTTGTTACTAAATTGTAGCAAATATTACATGCAAAATATTGCATGAATTATGAACTCAGATGTGACAGGATAATATTTTGAAAATAATAAAGTTTTATATTTCTCTCCTTCGTACATTATATTCCCTAGCAATCATTTTACCTTATTGACTCAAAGAAACAGGGCAGCACTAATGCCTGTTCCAAAGAGAAGAAAACAAAAAGCTTGGTAGTTCCAATCAGACTGGAAAAGGAGCTTTCTCTTTTGGGTCATGGTAGATTATGAGAAAGGAAGGGGGGTGCGAGTAGAAAGGACAAATGATGAGGCATGTATCTAAACTTTTCTGTCAAAGCTAAAGTCCCAAAAGTCAAGGGATGTTAGCTACACTGAGGGACGAGCCAAAAAGAGATAAGGACTTTGATTTGAATTTGCCATTTGAGTTTCTGGATGGAGATCGCCTTGCAGAAGGGTGCCTGTGGTACCCATTAGTGCTGTTCACCAAATGTTTCCGGTTCTTTCCAATTTCAGGTGCATAGTGTGATTGTAATTCCGGTAACACTTAGGGTAGGGTGGAACTATGTGACTAATTCTGTCCAGGGACTTGTGAATGGAAGAGGAGCACTTAATTACTGGTGTGAGACCATCCAGCATCCTCTTTTCTTCTCAGGCACAGCATTTTCCACATGCTTTGCAAGTCAACATAGAGGTTCGCTGAGAATCTGGATACATTGGCAGAGGAAGTGATCGGGGAGTTAATTGACCCTGTAACCAGGGGCAGCAAAACTACCCAATGCGAGCAACCACGTATGACTCAAATCAGAGTTTGAAGAATCCATGGCATCCGCAGAAATGGTGGGGCACTCATCAAAATAGGGGAATATGCTTGCTTTCTGGGAGTCTGGTCTACGCCAAGTGAACAGCCAAGGGGATACAGCAACTGCAGACTTTGGAAGCGGTGTCAAAAAATACCTGGAGTTAAGAATCCGTTAACTATACCTTAACAGATGTCATCTAAGGATATAAGGACCCAAGGAGCTGACAGGTAGAGTCCAACACAGATACTAAAGTGTACTAAGAAACACTTCCATCCACCTACTGCCATGAGTTTACATGAGCCTCATTTTCCAAAATTCCATCTTGAAAAACATTAGAGAGAGGAAATGGAAAGCTGAAAGACTACACTTAGTAGAAAAGATAGATGCGTCTAAAATGAACTATTCAACCTGGTAGAGACTGGAACATTGACTTATATTTTGTGTTTTCCAAATCTGAGCATATACAGGAACTAAAAATGGAATTGCAAGCACGTACCCATCTGCTTACAACACCCCCAATACTAGAGGTTGCTGATGATGGTAAATAGTAAAGCTAATTTATTTTCATGACTCTATTTTATAGGCTTTACAAAAGGAAGCTTAGTCCTCAGAAACTTGGAATGGTGCTGAAAAAAATCAGAGCAGACAAATGTTTCTTTTTTGTAGAATTAATTGATGGCAACATCTTAATGAAACTTTTGCTTATCTGGTGCTTATCTCCACACATGCCACCAATTTTATACTTTAGGTAAATTATGATATAATAAAGCTAAAAGTGCTGGTCATTTGCACATACAGATTAATTCACTCAGAATTGTCACATTTGACTCCTTGGCCAAATTTACCATTGATACTATTATGATTGACTGTAGACAGTAGATTTATTTGACATTCAAAATGTCATGTAACACAACTCAGAGAAAAGGGTGAAATAATAATAAAGTGTCTATTGGTTCTCATATTTCTTTCTTTTTTGGGGGTTTGGAGAAAAGTTTTTAATTTATTTCTTTAGTTTGGGTCTATTAGACATATTAGTAAATAAATTTTAGTATTCTATTAATTTTCATGAGGTTTTCATATCTTCAATAACATAATATTAATTTCATATTGATAATCTTTAAATAATTCTTTTTTAATTTAAAGGATGTGGGGTACAATTCAGGACTAGGTATATAAGTGGTTATCATACAGGTAAAGTTTGGCCTCCCTTTGGTGCCCCCTTTGCCTGGTGTGAGATCAGGTACCCTTATTGATGTTATGTACCTCCCCTCTCTTCCCTGGCAGTTTCTGGCTACTGCCAATTTCTTTCTTATAGTATTGAGATAACTGTTCAGGGTCTGCATATGAGTGAGAACATGTCATTTTCAGTTCTTCGTTTCTGTGCTAGATCACTGAATATTAGTGGCTCCAAATCCATCTAAGTTGCTGTGAAGTCCAAAATTTGTCCTTCTTTATGATTGTGTAATGGTCCACAGTTTAAATTTACTACATTAAAAAAAATACTGTCCAGTTTCAATGGGCAGCACGATTGGTTCCATGTCTACCACTATGCACAAAAAAAAACACCATTAAATGGATCACAGACCCACACATAAAACCTCAAACTATAAGAATCTTAGAAAACACGGGAGACACCTGTATGGGAATTGGAATAGGTAACCAATTCTTGATCAAAACCCCAGATGTTCATGTCATAAGAGATAATGTAGACAAGTGGGACCTCATTGCACTGAAAAGTTTCTGCAAAACAAAAGAAACCATCAGAAGAGTGGGAGATAGCCACAGAATGGGAAAAAATATCTTCCAACTATATACCTGACAAAGGCGTAACATCCAGGACCTACAAGGAACTCAGACGTGCTCAAAGGGGGGGGGAGCCCATTAAAAAAGTGGACAAAAGATATGAATAGATATTTCTCAAAAGAAGACATACAGGCAGCCAACAGACACATGAAAAAGTGCTCAGCCTCACTCATCATCGAAGAAATGCGCATCAAAACCACATTGAGATACCACCCAACCCCAGTAAGAATGGCCATCATTAATAAATCAGAGAACAACAGATGATGGCAAGAAGGATAGAGAAAAGGGAACACTTCTATACTGTGGATGGGAATGCAAACTAGTTTAACCTCTATGGAAAACAGTGTGGTGATTTCTAAAAGAACCAGACATTGACGTTCCATATGACCCAGGAATCCCCCTGCTGGGGATATATCTGGAGGAACTCTAAAATCATTCCTCAAAAAAGATACCTGCACACACATGCTTATAGCAGCACTTTTCACAATAGCATAAACATGGTTCTCATATTTCTAATAACTTTTTAAAGTAGTAATCAGAAGTTCATATCTCATGGCTACAAGCAGAATGTCTCCCTGTACAGTCATACAATTTTATCAATGCTGTATTCCAAATGCCTTTTTATTAGATTTGAATCACTGCATTTAAGATACAGGAATACTGACCAGCCCCATCTGGCCTTTGTATTTGTGAACAAAAAAAAGAATGCACAATGGTTATGATTCTTTAGGGAAAAGATGAGAAAAAAGTGTCACTACTATATAGTTTGTGTCTAGCTAATTGACTCAAATTGAATATATTAACATTAAATACAGCATATATTGACAAACTTTTTGATTTTATAAATTATTATGTTTTAATAAGTTTTATTATTTACTTAGTTCAAAAAGTGAATTTTATACCATATTCTATTTTGAGATACTGCATTATGATAAATAGTGATGATTTTATATGGCAAAGTTCACATGTTGTAAATAAATGCTTCAGGGTGAATTTTTCCAGTGTAAGCATTTTTCTGGCATCTTGTAATCTAATTTCAATCTATGGTGATAGATTGCTTACCAACAATTGTATTTATCAAAGTAAGAAACAAATATTATAATTATTAAAAGTCTTTTATTAAATGCTCAGAGTTAACTCTTTTATGTGGACACAGGTTATTTTTTCTGGCTCTACCAATTTTAACCATGGTCACTGTTTTGAGAAAACATGACCAAGTATATCAAGATTTGAATGATGGAGAAATATAAGGAGAAAGAGTGAGTCTTCTTTACTCTAATTCTACCTCTTTCCTGTTTGCAATAAATAATATTTCTAAATGATCTTTTTGATAAAGTTAAATTCTAACAAAACTGCCATATCTATTTTTTAATTCATTGCACTTTCTATGTGGATATTTCACTGACAGAAGGAAGTATATCACTCTACAAACTTTAAATGAAGGGAGTATATTGCTCCACCAAATCATTAGTAAAGTAGGGTTTTGGCTGACAAGGAGAGTTAGTTTGAACATTTTTCTGGCAAGAGAAGACAAAATAAATACATACATTTGAGTAGGGAGTTTCAAATCTCTTTGGACCAGACTGTGAATTCATTGCCATCTCTGTTTTCTTATTTTATACTCCTAGAGGAAAATATGGTAGTTATAACCTTATAAGATGTGCTATTGAGAATATTCAATGAATGTTTATGATTAGAGATAGAATAATTGTAAAAACAGACTACTGTTTTGACAAACTAAGTGGAGAAGAATATCGTGGGAGCAGAAAGTTTTCTTTAGGAGATAACTTATAAAACAAAGTAATTTAATTTTGTTAACACTTTGGAATATATTTTAGATTTTAGTAATCTAACTTTTTAATGAATGATATTTAAATTTTAGGTTAAATATTAGTGCACTGTTTTTTTTTTTTATTTTTTAAACAAAGCAGTTAAATCCAAAATGAGGAACTTTACTTTTTTATTGACCTTGCTTTTTTTGTAACATGCCTATTAAACATTTCAAAGCCTATGCATGCAATTTGAAATGCAGCATATTACAACAATGTGTGCATTTGACTAAATTTATTATCTGGAACCCAATCACAAGTTGGAAGGACCTTATGTAAAGATTTAATAGTAAACTTCTATATAACAGGAGCATGTAATTAATATATATTCAGTGAATTTTTATATTGATATAAAATTCACATAACATAAAATTAACCATTAAGCATCTTAAGTGTATAATTCAGTGGCATTTAGTACATTCACCATGTTCTGCAACCATTACTTCTCTCTAGTTTCAAGATATTTTCATGACCCCAAAAGGAAACACCTAATCTGTTGAGCAGTTACTCCCCTTCCCCAGCTTCTGGCAACCACTAGTCTCCTTTTTATTTCTGTGGATTTGCCTACTGTGGGTGTTTCATATAAATGAAATCAAATAATATGTGATCCTTTGTATCTGGTTTCTTCACTTAGCATAATATTTTTGAGGTTCATTTATGTTATGACATGTATCAGTACTTTCTTTTAATGACTGAATAATATTCCTTTGCGAGTATATACTACATTTTGTTTATCCATTCTTCTGTTGATGGAAATTTGGGTTGTTTCCACCTCTTAGCTATTGAGACCAGTACTGTTATGAACATAAGTGTGTAAATATTTCCTTGAGAACCTGTGTTTTGTTCTTTTGGAGATATACTGTATTAAACTGGGTTCTCCAGTATTATTACATATATAATACATATATATAAAACCATAAGGAATTTTATACATATAAATTATATATATGTGTACATATATAAAACCATAAGAATTAGCTCATGTGATTATGGAGGCTGAGATGTCCAAGATCTTAAGTTGTCATTCTGGAGACCCGTGAGAGATGATGGTACAGCTAGGATCTGAGTTTGAAGGCCTGGTATAAGTTTCAGTCTGAAAGCAGAAGACCAGTGTGCCAGCTCAAAGACAATCAAGAAAAGAGAAAGAATTACTTCTAAGTCAGCTGTTTACTCCACTCAGGCCTTCAGCGAATTGGATGAGGTTTATCAGTTTATCTATTCAAATGTTGGTCTCATCCTGAAACATCCTCATGAACATACCTAGAAATAATGTTTGACTAGATATCTGAGCACCCCATAGCACAGTATAGATGACACATAAAATTAAACTCCACATATACTAAGAAGTGGAATTGTTGTATCATATGGTAACTCTATTTTTAATTTTTTGAGCAACTGCCATACTGTTTTCCATAGTGGCTGTCATTTTATTTGCCGTGGTTTTTATTTACATTTCTCTAATGATTAGTGATGTTGAGCATCCTTTTATATGTTTGTTGGCCATTTGTATATCGTCTTTAGAGAAATGTCCATCTAAAAAAAGTAGTTTTCCTACTTTTTAATCAGGTTATTTAATTTTTTCCTTGTTTAATTGTAGGAGTTGTTATATATATATATATTCCTACTATATAGATAGATAGATAGATAGATAGATAGATAGATAGATAGATATTCTGGCTATTAACTCCATATACAGGGGTGCCAAAAAATGTATACACATTTTATGAGATATGTATTGCTTTTTGAAGTTGAATTAAATTATGGTAGCATGACTTTCAACCGCAATTCTGCCATTTTCTTTGACTGTCCTGCCTGTCGCATGGTGACACAGCATTCATTTGATTAATGCCATCTTTTGAGTGAACGTCATATTTAAAATGTGTACAAATTTTGTTGGCACCCCGCATATATAATATGCAAATATTGTCTCCCATTCCATAGGCCATGAAATAAATCTGTAGTCCTGCAGGAGGTCTGGTTGTTAGCCTGTGACTCAAAGTTCTAACTCCACTTTAAATCACATTTTATTTTATTTTATGTTTTAAATTTAGATTCAGGGAGTACACATGAATGCTCATTGCGTGGACATATTATGTAGTGGTGGAGATGGGATTTCAGGTGGTTCGCTCCCCAGACAATGTACATTTCACCCCATAGGTAGTTTCTGAACTGTAACTCTCCTTCCTCCTCCCCACTTCTTGGTGTCCCCAGTGTCTATTATTTCCATGTTTGTGACCATTTAGCTCCCATATGTGAGTGAGGACATGAGGTGTTTGGTTTTCTGTTTCTAATATTTTGTATCTGGCTGGCTCAAGGTCTCTAGGAAAGAAAAGCCACTTCTACCAGGCATGACATTCCAAGAGCTAGGGTTTACTTCCAAGAAGTCAAGGATAAAAACCAGACTTTTCTGCAGGCAAAGTTAAATTCTTTCTTACAGACTCTCCTACTTTCTTATGTTTCCAAGATATGTGTGTAGATATAATTGGTTTACACCTGTACTGGAAAACCTCTATCTTCACTTTTGGAAACTGTCAGGCTCTTTCAAACAACCAGCTCTTGTGGAAACTAAGAGAGTGAGAATTCAGTCACGTGGGGAGGCACAAAGCCATTAATGAGGGAGCCCCATGTGGCTCCCGCTAGGCCTTACTTCCAACACTGGGGACTGCATTTCAACATGATTTTAAGAAGGGACACATTTCCAAACTACATCAGTAGCCAAAGCTTCTCCGTAAAAGAAGACCAGGATCAAAAGCAAGGGTGAAAGAAAAATAATAAACTTTTAATCAGTTGAATGTGACTTTGGACTGGCTTTCCACTTTTAAAATACCTGAGCTCTTGTGGGTATCTTCTAAGGAAAAAAGCATTCTCAGTAAAACTTGATTGAGATGCAATAAGGAAACAGTTCTTAGACAAACAGTGCGAGATTCTAGAACTGCATTTGCATTCTTCCACAGAATCACTGTGAAACTCAAATAAGATAATGTATGGCAAACTCAAATTATAAAGTACTAAATTATTGGACATCTATGAGGTGTCACTGTTTCTCCCAAGCCAGCTGTTTCCCAGGTGTCTTACTCTCCTGGGATTCAAATTCATTCAGAGAACTAAAAGATTAGAGCCAACCATTTATTTTATGCTTGTGGGTACATTTATAGGTCCTGCCATAAAATTTATTATCATTGTGCATGTTAGGTATCCCATTTTACACTTATTTCAAATTCATTACTTTTCAGCCCATATTACTTTACGGAGTTCCAATCCCCGTAAAGCAATAGAATTCCTGCTGCATTTCATCCTTAAAGTACTGGCATTTTAGTTTATGCTGTTGGGACTCATTCACAAAGGAAGTTCAATCAACAAAAATGAAGCTGTTGTATAAATGCTAAACCATTAATAAGAGTGTTTAATTTCACTTGACGATGGTTTGTCTTTGAGAAAAATTGGTGTTTAAAATGATAGAATAGTTTATTTTTGTTTTTGAAAGCAGGGTTTATCGAGGACAAAAAAGCTCCCAGAATGGGAGGAGACCTGAGGGGGTTGATTTTTAAAGTGGCAGAATTTTGAATTACTCTTAGATGAGTACATAGAGTATTTTCTTTCTTTCTTTTTTGGAGTTGGAGTCTCACTCCATCACCCAGTCTGGAGTGCAGTGGCATGCTCACAGCCACCCCAGTGTTGACCTGCTGGGCTCAGGTGATCCTTCTGCCTCAGCCTTCCAGGTAGCCGAACTACAGGTGCATGCTACCATGACTGGCTAACTTTTTTAAAAAATGTTTTTTTAAATGATATATTATAGACACGAGGTCTCACCAAGTTGCCCAGGCTGGTCTCAGGCCCCTGGGCTCAGGTAATCCTCTTGCCTTGGCCTCCTGAAGTGCTGGAATTACAGGCTTGAGCCACTCTGCCCAGTCAGATACTTTCAACAAATAGAACAAAAAACATATAGTTGTTGAAGTTTGACATTTGCATCGGCCTTTCTCATATATTATCTTGAAAACTATTTAAATTTATTCCCTTCCCTGTTTTTTTCTACTCCCGCATAGATTATTGCATTTTACATTCTTTATGTCTTCAAAGAAAGTAGGCTTTGGGGCCACTCCTGAGCCAGGTGACATCTATGAAATGGCTGCAGATGTGATGAGTTCTGGGCATCACACAACCCATTAGCCTTGGTTACAATGATTTGTTTTACATTGGCTGTACTAGGATATTACTAGAAAGAAGGCAATTCCCTCTTAATTCCAATAAATTTTATTCCCATTCTAGGATTTGTCTTTATAGTTCTTTGCCTGCTCTGTCTTCCTCTCATTTCCTTTCATACTCTAAACTCTTGTTTTGGCCTGAGATGAAAGGACCATTTCTTTGGGGAAAAATAAATAAGTGGCATAAAACATTAAAATAATTCAAACTTGGTTCAGTTAAAGGGTTTACAGTCACAGAGTATCATTCTTTACTTTTACCACAGCATGTTAACTTTTGTTTATATTCAAGTGACTAAAATACCACTCACTTTATAAACATCAAATAAACATCTTAACAGAATTTTAGAGTACCATGATGCAAAGCATTTTAGACATGCTGCGGTTTTATTTAACAACCCCCAAAAGTATTTGCTACTTCAGAATCTGACAGTATAAGAGTAGCATTTTTTTCTGTGTGATTCTTTAAGAGTTAATGTATTTCACACTCTCAGATAGCTAGAGATGACAAATAAACACAGATCAAGACAATATAATATTAGTCATTGGTGAGACAATCTCTTTGACCTTGAGAAAGTTTAAAGGTATTTCATATATCAGAAAGAGAATAGAATCTCCTTGGTAGTAAGTAGTAGAATTCCAGGTAAATTGGACTTTTTCCTTGATAAATAAAATTTCATTTCTTAAACTAGCCTACTGTGTCTCTTAAGAATAGAATTAGGTAAGGTTTGAAGAAGAACACAAGAGAATATTTTGTCTTCATTTTATAGAAAATAGTACATAATGGCTAGGGTATGAGACATACGTCAGGAAATAAAAAGCTTGGAAAAAATAATTTAAGCTGATTCTCATCATAAAGAGTATACAGAGAAAATTAGAAGCACCACACCTAGCAATGAGTTGCTTTTATTACACTTTTAGACAGTCAATGAAACAAAACATGGTGTGGGTGTTCTTTGTATGTTAGACACCATCATGGGATAATCAGGCAGCCTAAATCAGACAAATAAACAGGCGATAATGTCCATCATTGTTGAAATGGCCAAAAGCAAAGCAGTTTGCAATTTGTAGTACTCAAATCTTTTGCCTACTTTCTTAAATTTTTAAGCATTTTATTATTTTTTATACTATTGTAGGTGAAATTTTTTTCTTAATGTCCTTTTTCATTGTTCACTGTTAGTGTAGAAAAACAACTTATTTTTATCTGTTGATTTTGCATCCTCTAATTTTACTAAATTCATTTATTAGTTCTAACAGTTTTTAGGCCATTTTAAGATTTTTTTCCCATATAAGATAATGTGGTCCAAGAACATAAATAATTTACCTTTCTCGTTTTCATTTTGAATGTCTTTCTGAATTTTTCTTGTCTGATCACACTGGCTACAACATTTAGTGTTACATTCAAAAGTCATAAAACTGGGCATTCTTGTCTTGCTCCTCATCTTAGAGAAAACCTTTTCAGTCTTTCAACACTAAGTGTGGTATATGACCTATAACAAGTTGAGCTAGTTTTATTTTTCTTTATAGATTCTTGAGTGTTTTTATCATACAATTTGAATTTTATCAAAGAAGTTTATCAAATCCTTTTCCTGAGATGCCTGCAGTTTTTGTTGTTGTTGTTGTTGTCTTTTTGTTTTCTGTTAATGAAGTATGTTACAATGATTGATTTTCATACGGTGAAAGATCCTTGAATTCCAGGAATAAATCTCTATTGGTCACAGTGTATAATCCTTTTCATAAGCTTTTGAATTCTGTTAGCTAGTATTTTGTTGAGGATTTTGCATCAGTATTCATTATGGAATTTGGTCTCCGGTTTTACTTTCTTGTAGTGTTTTCATTTGGATTTTTGAAGTATTTTGTCAAGATTTGTACATAATTTTGTTCCTAAATATTTCCTATTCTTTGAAGGAATTTAAAATAATATTGTGTTTTACATTTCATTTTCATGCTTGCTTCTAAGATGTTTTTGTGTATTGGTCTTATATCCTGAAAACTTTCTGAACTCACTAGTTCTACACAGAAAGTCATGACATTTGCAAACTGGAAATATTTCACTTTTTCCTTTTATTTATTTTTCTTGCTTTGTACTGGCTAGAACATCTATCATTGTGTTTCAGTACTATCATATGAATTTGAGGTAGAAAACATTTATTCTTTAATGTTAGTTGTAGATTTTTAATAGACGCTCTTTATAAGACTGAGAAAATTCCACTTTATACTAGTTTTCTGAGAATGTTTACCATGACTCAGTGTAAATTGTTTTCCAAATATATTTTTGGCAACCATTGATATAATCATAAAATTTTTCTTCTCTAAATGTGTTGATATGGTGGATTAGATTGGCTAATTTTTAAATTCTAAACTTGTCTTATTTACTTGAAATAAGGCATTTGGTCAGAGTGTATAATTTATTTGACACTTTTTTGTTTAGAGCAGTTATGGGCACACAACAAAATTGAGAGGAAGATACAGAGATTTCCCCAATTCTCACATGCATAGTCACTTGTGTTATCAATGTCCCAACAGAGTGGGACATTTGTTACAATTGATGAACCTACAATGACACATCAATATGACCCCAAATTCATAGCTCACATTAGAGTTCACTCTTGGTGTTATCCATTTTATGGGCTTTAAACAAATGTATAATGACACACATCTACCTTTATATCATTATGCAAAGTATTTTTACTCCTTTAAAAGTCCTCTGACTCTGACTCTTCACCTTTTTTTCCTAATCTGCAATTTTTTACTGTCTTCATGGTTTTTGCCTCTCCCAGAATGTCATACTGTAGGATTCACTTAGTACATACCCTTTTCAGTTTGGCTACTTTTGCTTAGAAATATGGATTTAACTTTCTTCCATGTCTATTCATGGCTTGATATCTCATTTTAAAAGTGCTTGAAAATATCTCATTGTCTGGATGTACCATGGAATATCTGTGTACATCCTGAAGAGATTTAGTTACTTCCAAGTTTTGGTAATTATGAATAAAACTGCTATAAATATCCATGTGCAGGTTTTTGTGTGGGCACACATTTTCAGCTACTTTAGGTAAATACCAAGGATTGTGATAGCTAGATCATATGATAAGAGTATTTTTGTCTCACAGAAAACCACCAAACTGCCTTCCAAAATAGCTGTACCATTTTGCATCCTCACCAGCAAAAAATAACAGTCCCTAAGATTGCACAATCTCATAGCATTTGATGTTGTCAATATCTTGGATTTGGGGCATTGTAATATGTGTGTAGTGGGTATCTCATTTTTGTTTAAATTTACATTTCTCTGATGGCATATTATGTGAAGCATTTTCCCCCTTAGGAACATGGGTTGATTTAATTATTCATTTATTTATTTAAAAGGAATTTCCATGTATTAGTCCATGTGATGTGAAGCATCTTTTAATTTTCTATTTGCTATCTGTTTTCTTTGGTGAAGTATCTGTTAGGATCTTTGGCCTAGTTTTTATTTGGATTGTTTATTTTCTTTTTTTGAGTTTTAAGAGTTCACTGCAAATTTTGGATAGCAATCCTTTATCAGATATGTCTTTGGCAAATATTTCTCCCAATGTGTAGCTTGTCTTTTCATTCCATTAACAAAATCTTCCACAGAGAAGAAATTTTAAATTTTAATGAAGTCTAGCTTATCAGTTCTTTTT
>JAPVLO010003391.1:0-22912 GCA_027257055.1 Cephalopachus bancanus | reverse complement strand
AACTAAAAACCCCGGAGGCACTCAACACTCTAAATTCATTATTGCACAAATATTACAAGGCAGCAAAGAACACCACGTAAGGAAATTGAAGAAAATGAGAGCTTCTTTTTTTTTTTTTTTTGAGTTGGAGTCTCACTCGGTCTAAACTCACTGCAGACGATAAATGCCCAAGCGCGGCCTCCCTGAAGTTCCCTCCTCAACCGTCAGGGATTCAACAGCGCCTGAAATGGCGGGGCGGGGCGGGCCCGGCTCGCGGCGCGGGGCCGCCATGGCTCTACCTTCTGGCGAGGCAGCACGCCTGGCGAAAACTCACACCGGCTTCCAAGAAGTTATACAGCCACACGGCGCCCCTAGCAGCCTATTTATAAACTCCCTACTCAAATGAGGTCTCCTAGAAGGCTCGTTTTCATTGGATGATATACACTCATTTTGATTGGCTGATAGCCACTCCTTTGTACAATTCTCACTACTATCAACCGATGGAGAAGTCTTATGTGTCTCTTTAAATACAATCAGAAATACTCTTCCACAAGCCTTCATTTGAATACAAGCTTTTATAAATAAGCTACTCAAAAGGCATCTGCCGGATTCTGTTTTCTCGGTTTGACTCATTTCCCTCGTTGCCGCCCCGCCGCGGGTGCCTGCCTTTGCCGGCCTTGAACATTTGTATGCCTAACCCTGAATTGTACCCCACATCTTTAAAATAAAAAAGTAAAAGTTATAAAAATAAAAGACCAAAAAAAAAAAAAAAGTCAGCCGGGCGTGGTAGCGCATGCCTGTAATTCCGGCTGCTGGGAAGGCCGAGGCGGAAGGATCGCTGGAGCCTAGCAGGTCGAGGCTGCGGTGGCCAGAAGCGGCCACTGCACTCCAGTCTGGGCGACAGAGTGAGACTCCAACTCAAAATAAATAAATAAATAAATAAAATAAAAGAACAGAAAAGTGTTTCCAGACAAGTTCTCAGGTTCACAGGAACCAGCCGAAGGTCAGCCTTGCAGGAAGACCCTTTTAAGGACAACAGTCTAAAATGTCATCCCCGAGTCCTGGCTCAGGGATGGGTCCTGGACAGAGCTGGTTTTCAGAGAGCATGGATGGGGGACAGTGCTGTCCCTCTAGGGCCACTGGGCCTCCGAGGAGAACTTGACCAGCGAGCGGCCACCCTGGGGATGAGGCCAATGGAGCCAAGACCCAGCCTGCTGGGGAAGGAGCATCTCCCTCACTTGGTCCTGGAAGGCCCACCCTGGCATCTACCAAGAATCTCCAGGCTGGTCCCAGAGGTCTATAACCACCCCACCCCAGATGTAGCTGCCTAGGGAAACAGAGTAGCAGAGAGGCCCAGGCAGTATCTGGACAAGAGGGTCTGGTCCACCACTCGCCGTGGGAGGTCTCGGTGCCAATCGGAAAGAGAAAGAGACACAGAGCCTCCTGGATGCTTCCGTGGCAGACCCACAGTCCCAAGGTCACTCCGACTACAGGCGCCCTTCACCCATCCTTCCTCTTGCTGACATGGACAAATGTCAGCAGAACCCAAGACTGCAGGAGCCACAGCACCTGTGTCAATACCCCAGGCAACTATTCCTGCCAGTGCCAGCCTGGCTTTGCGCTCAGGCCAGAAGACCCAAGACTCGGCACAGTTAGAGGCCCCCAGAGGATGATGTGATGAGCCAGACAGGAGCTGGGATGCAGCCAAAGCAGAAGAGCCACAGGTTCCCCCAAGGTCAAGGCCCCGCCAGGCCCCAGATGGAGGATTCGTCCTCCCAGTCAGGGAGACAGCAGGGCCCTCTGGGCCTGGAGCTCCCTGTGCATCCCCCAGGGCTCTTCCTCAACTGTCACGTGAGAGTGGAAGGTGTCATTTTCATTTCTAAGAGGGGATCTTCTGCAATGGCCAGCAAGGGAGCAGCCAGAGTCTTTGGTCAAGAAGTCCATCCCCTATGACTTGGTTTCCCTCCTAGTGACACCTCCTATAAACTGGGGACCATGGCCCCTGCTGTGCTCATCTTGTATGGAGGCCGTCACAACTTGCTTTGAAGGTGAAGTTGAAAGTCATCAAGTGACAGCTTGTGCAGTCATGTTGCCTGGTCTGGGACAGGTAACAGACAGGGAAGTGGGCGCAGGGAAGGACTGAGCCGGTCAGGGCCAGGGCTTGAACTCCAACTTTGTCTTCAGATACGAATGATTGCACCTCCAGACACAACCCGTGCCACAGCTCTACCCACTTCTTCAACAACATGGACAGCTATCAGTGCTGCTGCCATCCAGGATGGATGCTAATACCTGGCTCCCCCAATGACCCAAATGACACCATCTGTGAAGGTTGAGAGCCAGATCCCACATTCCAGAGACCCCAAGCTCCTGACCCCATGTCCAGTGGCACCCACACACCACACAGAATTGTGCTGTGCCCAGCACTGATTCTTCTGAGGCGTCACGTGAAAAGAGCAGGAGGTCCCGGGGAAGGAGTTGGGAACTGAGGGGGAGACTAGGGAGACCCCAGGCAGCAGCCAGTTACTATGGTTACCTCCACAGAAGCCACCTGCTGAGCTCGGGCCTCTCCATCTTTCCTGACCTGGCATCCACCACCCCAAGGGGCACAATACAGGGAGGCACGAGGCGGGGCATGGCCAGGAGAAGGGACCTTTATCTGACTGGGACAGGACCTGACCCATCACCCTCTTTGCATCCCCAGATGTGGACGAGTGCAGCTCCGGGCAGCATCAGTGCCACAACTCCACCATCTTCATCAACACTGTGGGTTTCTACACATGCCACTGTGGGCCAGGTTGTAAGACCAAACCTGGGATCTGGAATAACCAGAAGACAACTCTCTGTGAAGGTGCCTTATCTGACCTGACCCTAGAACCATCCCCACACCCCGACACACCCCTAATGATCCTGTTCCCTGCAGAGGTGTCCTTTCCCACCCGGCCTCTACCTCCTGCTATCCACAGCCAGATGAGTGGCCCTGCAGGACCCGGGGCAGGAAATCACTCTGCAAAGCACTGTCGCCCAGCTATTCCTTTGCTCTGAGCTCTCCATCCACCCAAGAAACTCTCTGACCTCGTCTTCTCTCCTCTCCCAAGAATCTCTCCCACTTTTTGTCAAATTCCAAAATCTAAGCAGAGACTTGAGGTTATCCTCAGCCCAGACCACCAATGAGGTAAGGGCAGGACCCCCAGGGGCAAGGTGGCAGCAATTCACAGAGACCTTAGATAGTTTACATCTGGGAGAAGATGACCCCATACAGTGGGAGCTGGCCTGACTACCCCCATCTTTTGGGGATGGGGGGAGAGTTGTACATGATATTATACACTCAGGGCATCTACTATCTTTCCTCTGGCTGCTCCATAGACTTTGGGTTTATGAGATGATTGACATTTCAGAAGAGGGCTGACTTTTGAGGGGCTATACTCCAGGGTCAAGGATCACCCAAGGGATCCCATCCAATGGGGGAATCCCATTCAATGCCTCCTATATCCCCCAAATAGACAGTCTCTAGGGTCTGATTACTGGGACTGAGTGGTCAGAGTCTTTGTGTATCCCTTTGACCCGTTGCTCACAGGCTCTGTGTCCCTATCGCCCTAGAACCTCATGCAGAATGTGGATGAGCTGCTGAAGACCCCAGAGACCTCTAAACCCTGTCCCGCTCATAGCAGCACTGTGTGGCCGCTCACCTGTTGTATGACCTGGAGAATAACCTGCGAGGCCTGAGCAAGACCCTTCCCAATGGGCTGCTGACCTTCAATTATTCTGGAGGCACAGGTAAGTTCAGGGGCTGCCCATGTTCCTGCTCTACACTTTCGCCATCCCATTCCTCTTCAACCCCACTAGGGCCAAGTGACCACATGTGAATGTCAGTGTTATTCTCATAAATAAGTTAAAGTAGAAGATTAAAAATAAATGTATCAACTTGTAGATAATATGCATTTTAATTGTTACATAGATTATCAGCAGTAAAATAAGTATGATGAAGAATTTAAAATAACAAGATAGACACTGCTTAACAAAAACTAATTTGGAAGAACATAAATTAGTATTAGCTGATATATAAATATGATCTGTTTTATTGAGCTAAAATTCACTTTGGAGTCACCAATTTAAAGTGTGCATTTCAGTAGAACTTAGTGTATCCACAGAGTTGTACAACCATCACCTCTATTTCTAAAATATTTTCATCACCCAGAAGTAAACACTGCATCTACTTAGCAATCTATCCTTATTCTTGCCTTACTCCAGCCCCTGACAACCATTAATCTGCTTTCCATGTCTATGGGTTTGCCTAGTCTGGATATTTCCTATAAATGGAATCATACCATTTAGTCTAACTTCTTTCACCTAGCATAATATTATTGTGGTTCATCCATGCTGTAGCATGTATCAGTATTTCATTCCTTCTTATGACAGAATATTATTCTATGGTATGGATATACTATGTTCTGCTTATCTGTTCACAGTTGATGTATATTTGGGTTGCTCCCACCTTTTGGCTATTGTGAACAGTTCTGCTATTAATATTGGTGTACAAGTTTTTGTTTGAATAAGTGTTCTCAGTTTGTTGGGGCAGATACTTAGGAACGGAATTGCTGGGTGATATGGTAATTCTATGTTTAACTTTTTGAGGAATTGCCGAACTGCTTTTCCAATTGACTGTACCATTTTACATTCCCACGAGAAACATACAAGAGTTACAATCTCTGTGCCCATGGCAAAAACTTGTTTCTTTTGTTTTGTTTTTATGATGGCCTTTTTGGTATACCTGAGTTGATATTTCATTGTGGTTTTGATTTGCACTTCCCTAATGACAAATGTTGTTTAACACCTTTTCATGTGCATATTCACCACTTGCTCATCTTTTCTGAAGAAATATCTATGCAAGTCCTTTGTCCATTTTGTAACTGGGTTTGTCTTTTGGTTGTTGAGTTGTAAGCATTTTTTATGTATTCTCATAGCAGCCCATGATGAGATATGCAATTTGCAAATATTTTCGCCCATTCTGCAGTTGTCTTTTCATCTTCTTAACAGCTTTTTCACATTAATGAGCAAATACTTTAAATATTGATGGGGCCCTTTTTATCTGCCTTTGTTGTTGATGTTTGTGCAGTTGATGTCATATTTAAGAATTCATTGCCAATCCAAGGCTAGAAAAATCTATCACTGTATTTTCTCTGATATGTTTTATTTTTAGATCCTAAATTTAGATCTTTGACCTATTTTGAGTTCATGTTTGTGTATTGTGTAAGATAGGGGTCCAAATTATTTCTTTTACATGTAGATACCCAGTAATCCTGTGGCACAGCTCCACCCACTTCCTCAACAACATGGGCAGCTCTCAGTGCTGCTGACATCTAGGTTGGATGCTGATTCCTGGCTCTCCCAATGGCCCAAACGACACTGTCTGTGAAGGTTGAGTGCCAGATCCCACCATTTGTTAAAGGGATTATCCTTTCCCTCATTGGATAGCCTTGGTAATACTTGTGGAAAAATCAGTTGACCATAGATGAATGGGTTTATTCTTGGACTCTCAGTTCTATTCTGTTGGCCAATATACCAGTATCATACTGTTCTGATTATTGTAGGCTTGTAGTAAGTTTTGAAATGAGGAGGTGTAGATCTTTCAAATGTATTGGTCTTAAAGACTGTCTTGGATACTTGGGCCCCTTGCAATGACATATGAATTTTAAGATGAACTTTTCTTGTTTGGCAAAACAATTATAATAGGCTATTAGAATATTGATAAAGATTGCATTAAATTTATAGATCTAACTTGGGTAGTATTACTATCTTAACAATATGGAGTCTTCCAACCCATGAACACAGGATGTCCTTCCATTTATATGGAGTCTTTACTTTCTTTCAAAAACTTTTGCAGCTTCCTGTTTACAGTTCTGTTTACAAGTTTAAATGTATTCCTAATATTTTGTTGAAGATTTTTGCATCAATTTTCATTGGAAATATTGGTCTATAGTTTTCTTGTGATGTCTTTATCTGGTTTTGTTGTCAGAGTAATATTGACCTCGAGAATTATGTAAATCATGTTTTACCCTCATCTACTTTTTGGAGATGTTGACAAAGGATTCACATTCATTCTTTCTCAAATGATGGGTAGATTTCAACAGTGAGGCCATTTGGTCTGAGTCATTCATTTTGAGAGGTTCTAATTACTGATTCAATCTGTTTATCTGTTATAGGTCTCTTCAGAGTTTGTATTTCTTCTTGAGTTGACCTTGGTGGTTTGTGTGTCCCTGGGAATTTGTCCACTTCATCTAGGTTATCTACTTTATGGTTGTAAAATTGCTTATATTATTCTCTTCAAATCCTTTGTAACTTTGGGCTATATATGCATACATATGTGTGTGTGGGGGGGTGTAGTATGTAACTTCAGGTTATGTATATACTCATATATATTAACCACTGCAGGCACAACTCCTAACCTAACTCTTTATGTATATTTCCCCAAATTATAGAATTGTCTCTGGTGATGCAGGAGCAAGGAGACAGCAATGCCACCTTGAATCAGACTCAGACAAAAATGCAGCTGAACTGGAATTTGGCACAGGAATCTGGTGACACAGGTAACAACTGAAATGGGGAAAAAGTTGTTGAGGCCTCATGGTGGGACAAGATGCCCAAGGATGTGAAAATAAGAGATTTGAAGAGTCAAGGGAAGTAGGGTGGGGCAGGATAGGGCCGCAAGAGGAGAGTCTATCCGAGGAGCAGAAAGCCCTCTTGAGGACCCCAAAATGGTAGCCTTGGCCTTGCCCCACAGGCCCTTCTGTGGTGGGCTTTGTCTCCATTCCAGGGATGAGTAAGCTGATGACTGAGGCCCCCCTGCTCCTGGAGCCTGAGAAGCAGGCAGCTCCATAGGAGAAGCAGGCTGTGCCCTGTTTTTACAGCCAGTGACCCCTGGGCCAAGGTAAGAAGTGTTCTGTATCTTCTGGGAGCGTGGCCAGGATGGGTATGGTCATTGGGCCACCGCAGGCTGCAGGATGGTGGACACCAGAGACAGCAGCACCACCTGTCATTGCACCCACCTCGTCAGCTTTGCAGTCCTCATGGCCCCCTCCAATGTGCAGGTGAGAGTCTGGGAGGGGTACACTCTGCATCTGTTGCCGTGTAACAAATTTCCACAAATGTTGCAGCTTTAAAAAATATATAATCTTGCACTTTCTGTGGGTCGGAATTTCAACATTGCAGGATGGGTTCTCTGCTTAGAGTCTTACAAGTTCTATATCTATCATCTATCTATCTGTCTATCTATCTGTCTATCTATCTACCTACCTACCTACCTACCTACCTACCTACCTATATACTTATCTACCTATCTATCTATAAAGACAGAAAGAGAAAGACTGGAAGAGAGACCCAAAAATGTATACACACTTTAAGAAAGGAAAAAACCATATTAAAATTGTAATACTCAATACGATGACTACAAGTCACGTTTGACTTCTGCAATTATAAGGAGTGCTTGAAGTGGTTACCATCAGGGTCCAGACATGGCTGATTACAGCAAACATCTCTTAAAATCTCTTAAAATGTGTACACATTTTTTGCACCCCTGATATATCTTTAATCTTGGAAAAGAGTGGAAACTTTATTTCTTGTTAAGGGTTATAGCCTCAAGGTTGCTGTCCCACAGGCTGGGAAGCATGCCTTCAGTCAAGATCAGAGACAGGAACTTTGCAGGAGAATATGAAATATACATATTCAAAAGACTATAGGAGGAGCTATTAATATTAATGAAGGTTGTCCTGACACATGCAGATTCAGCAAATAAGCATGTTACATACAACTTATGTTTACTTTGGGGTGAAGACTTAACGTTTAAATGTGTTATAGTTAGGCCTTATATTTCTTTATTTTAAAGATGTGGGGTACAATTCAGGGTTAGGTATACAAATGTTCATTATGCAGATAGCCCTGTTGATGAAGTGTGCCCCTCACTCCCCTGGCAGTTTCCCTCAACTGCCAATCCCACTCACCCTCCACTGGTAGTTTCCCACTACTGTCAATTCCTTTTTTATAGTATTACGATAATTGTTCAAGGTCCACTTATGAGTGAGAACTTATGGTACTCTGTTCTTTGTTTCTGTAATAGATCACTGAGTATGATAGACTCTGAATCCATCCAAGTTGCTGTGAAGTCCATATGTTTGTTCTTTACGGCTGCATGACATTCCATTGTGTATATGTACCACATTTTTTTATCGAGTTCAGCTTTCATGGGCAGTATAGTTGGTTCCATGTTTTTGCTATTGTGAATAGAGCAGCAACAAACGTGTGTGCAGGTATCTTTTTTGTAGAAGGACTTGAATTCCTCTGAGTATATTCCAAATAGGGAGATTATTGGGTCATATGGAACATAATTTCTAGTTCTTTCAGAAATCACCACACTGTCTTCCAAAGAGGTTGCACTAGTTTGCATTCCCACCAGCAGTGTAGAAGTGTTCCTTTTTCTCCGCATCCTCACCAACATCTGTTGTTGTTTGTTGTATTAATGATGGCCATTTTTACTGGAGTTAGGAGGCATCTCAATGTGGTTTTGATTTGCATTTCTCTGTTGATGAGTGAGGCTGAGCACTTTTTCATGTGTCTGTTGGCTGCCTGTATATCTTCTTTTGAGAAGTGTCTATTCATGTCTTTTGCCCACTTTTTAATGGGGCTGTTTGTTTTTTTCCATTCATAGACCCTATATTTCAAAAGATCTTTTCAGGATATGAAGGTACACAAGTGTGTAGACTCTGTAACCCAGCCAGGACAAGTCCATAGTCAGTGGTCTCATATCAGGAGAAAGTTACTCAAATCAGTCTTTTGTCCAATCAAAGCTGGTGATGGACAAGGACGTCAGTTACAGTGTGTGAGCTGTGAATTGTTTTAACTCATTCGTGATTGCTGACATGAATTTACACAAATTTGGTTCCTGTTTGCCACTGGTGTGAATTTACTCATTCCTAATTATGATTCTGAATACTGCAACATTGTCATATGTGTGTCCTATTATATTTTGCTTGAAAATGAATAGGAGGCAAGGAGAAAGTTAATTGAGATAATTATCTGATATCTCTGTGCATGTTGTTATTGATTTACATAGCTGGTAAAAATTGCAAGTTGGTCATTCTTTTCATGTGTTTAGTGTTGTATACTTGCATTTTGATATTTCAGTGCTTTCATACTTCAGCATTAAAAATAGTTTACCACAACTATGGAAAATGAAGAAATATATGTTGATGAGATTTCCAAGGTCTATGGTGAAGCCAGTGAACTTATTAGTGATCGTGAGACAGATAGTGATGTAATTATGCAATGTAAATGAAGAAATATAGATATGCATATAATATATATTTGGTTTACAATCTGAATAAAAATGCAAAAATGGACTGCAGTCTGAGTGGTGTCTAAGGCACATACTGGGTATATCTGCAACTTTCAACTGTATTGTGAAAAAGGTGACAATTTAGAAAGACCATTTCACTTGTGCTTAACGGCAGAAGTTTGCAGCAACCAGTTGCAAACTTTATTTTCACTCACTTTCAGTATTAGGAAAATTTTTCAATTGTAAATGTGTTAATATTGCTTATTTTGGGGCCAGTGCTTGTTTAGCTGCTAGAGAAAAAGAAAAACCTTGTGGCCATTAGAATATAGTTTATTATAGCTGGGTGAGGTGGCTTATGCCTGTAATTCCAACACTTTGGGAGGTGGAGGTGAGAGAATTGCTTGAGCCCAGAAGTTGAGACCAGCTTGGGCAACATAGCAAGACCTTGTCTCTACAAAAATATAAAAAAATTAGCTGGGTATTGTGGAATGTGCCTGTGGTTCAAGCTATTCAGGAAGTTGAGGTGGGAGGATTGCCTGAGTCCAGGAGGCTGAGACTCCTGTGAGCCCTGAGTGTGCCACATACTCCAGCCTGGGCAACAGAGTGAGACCCTAACAACAACAACCAACAACAACAAAGAACATAATTTATTCCTTAAGTGTAGGGATGCATGACTTAACCTTTGCCTGAATGGCATGGCCTTAGAGACTGTTTATAATTTGGTGTCTTAGTGCCACAAAGGATCTGTTCTGTTGGTCTTAATATCTCTATTAACATTCAACCTGCACAGTTGTGGTGTCTAAGCCACAAAAGAGAGGGAGCATAACAAGGCATGTCTGACCTCCCATCCCATCATGACTGGGAGCTAAGTTTTGCTTGTTTTTTTTTTTTTTTTTTTTTTTTTGAGTCAGAGTCTCACGCTGTTGCCCAGACTGGAGGGCAGTGGCATGCTTATGGCCACTGCAGCCTCAATCTGCTGGGCTCAGGTGATCCTTCCACCTCAACCTCCCAAGGAGCTGGAACTACAGGCATGTGCTACCACACCTGGCTACTTTTTCTTGATTTATTGTAGAGATGAGGTCTCGCCAAATTGCCCAGGCTGGTCTCGAACTCATGGGTCCAGGCAATCCTCTCACCTCAGCCTTCCAAAGTGCTGGAATCATAGGTGTAAACCACTGCACCTGGCCCAGGGAATTAAGTTTTAAAGATTCTTCTGAGGTCCTTTCAGTTGGGAGGTTTATGGTTTTATTTTTAGTTTACACAAGACTGAAATCATCATGTCAGCCAGGCAGTCATTTCATCTGAGGCTTGAGACCCTCCTCTAATCTCCCTGGTTGCTGAAAGAACCAGTTTTTCCTGGTTATAGACCTGAGGTCCCACTTTCTTGGGAGCCGTCAGCAGGGGACCATGCTCAGGTTCCTGAGGGCTGCTCACATTCCCTCCCACATGACCTTCTCGCAATGCAGCATCCTTCTTTTCTGGAGGCCAGCAGGAAAATACTACCCACATGCAATCCTTCTTAAACTTTGAGTCTGTTTTCTCCAAGAAGAGCCCGGATCTTGTAAAGTTTCACCTGATTAGGTCAGGCCCATTCAGGATATACTCTCTGACTTAAAGTCAACAGATTTGGGGCCTAAATTCCTTCTGCGAAGTCCCTCCATAGGAATGCCTAGACTCACATTTGATTGGATGCCTGGAAGAAGGTGTGGGCTCAGCAGGCTGTGGGACTATAAGAGCAGAATTAGACCTCTGCTCACCACAAGGGTCTGTAAGACAGGGGTGGTCAGGGGCAGCAGATAGGAAGATTTCAGTTTGGCAGAGGTCAGAGGAGGCCAGGGGAGTCAGTGGGTACAAGTGGGCCAGCGGCTGTGTTTGCCTCTTCCTCTAGACAGGTGAGCTGAGAGCTTTCTCCGTATCACCAGGAACAGGGACTCATTCAATAGTCTTCTGGTAATGGTGCATTTACTATGAGCATCGCATACAAATAGCATGAGTGGGATCTTAGCCAAATGCTCAGGCCTTATAGGAATCCCATGAGTATCAACAACACTCCAAGGCCACTTTGCTAGAAAAGAGAGGTAGTCACACTTTTATTTGTCTGCTGCTTTTTATTTATTGAAGAGGTAAAATATTTGTGTTTCAAAACTCAGAGGCTAAACATGGTGTCTCACACATGTAATCTCAGCAGTTTGGGAGGCTGAGGCAGGAGGATCATCTGAGGCTGGGAGCTCGAGACAAACCTAGGAAACAAGTTAGACCCCATCTCTACAAAAAATGTAAAAATTAGCTGGGCGTGGTGGCAGACACCTGTAGTCCCAGCTATTGGAGAGGCTGAGGTGGGAGGATTGCTTGAGCCCAGGAGTTTGAGGCTGCATTAACCTATGATCATACCACTGCACTCCAACCTGGGCCACAGAGCAAGACTCCATATCAAAAAACAAAACAAAACAAACCAAACAAACAAAAGAAACCTTGGCTCACACTTGTAATCTCACCACTCATAGGCCAAGGTGAGAGAATTGCTTGAGACAGAAGACCTGGCATTTGAGACCCACCTGGGCAACTTAGTGAGGCTTTGTCTCTCCAAAAAAAAAAATCAAAAAATTAGCCAGGAGTGGTTCCAGCTACTAGAGATACTGAGTGGAACGATCACTTGAGTCCAGAAGATCAACGCTGCAGTGAGTCAGGATTATCCCACTATACTCCAGGTTGGAAGACAGAGTGAGATTCTGACTAAAAAAAAAAAAACAGGATAGGAGAGGAAACGTTGAGTCTCCCTCCCACCCCAAACCCAGGCATCAAGTTCCTTTCACCTCAAACGACCAAAGTTCTCAGTTTCTCCTGCACTTTTCTGCGAGGATTTTAGACATATAAATCAAATGCACATGTTCTTTCTTTGTCCTTTTTGCACTTGTGGGGTGGCATGTTTTATTCATTGCTGTGCATGTTGGGTTTTTTATTTATTACATTTGCGAGATTATTTGACTACAGTCTACAGAGGGCTTCACCAGTATTTTTTTAAAATAAAATAATGTATTTTAGATTCTGTGTATGCAAGTGCATGTTTGTTACAAGGCATATTGTATGGTGGTGGGGATTGCCATTCTGGTGACCCATTTCCCAGATAGTGAACATTATACCCAGTAGGTGATTTCTGAATCCCAATCCCATTTTTTCCCCCAACCCACTTTTTTTTGGACACATTGCATTCTGTTGTGTGAATGTGCTGTCAATTGTCTATCAAGTCCCCTCCTAGTGAGCATTTTGTTTCTGATCACTTGCTAATACAAATAATGTTGCTTACAATTTACACGTAAGAGAAATTACGTATGTAATTTTTAAATAAAATAAAAAAATAAAATTTTTACGACTGTACAGAATTTTTTGGCAGTATTAAACAGCAAAGGTGAAGGACAGAAGGGTCGTGAGATATGTTGAAGGAGAGACAGATAGGTGACGACGACGATCATATACCGGACACCTGCTTCTTGAACAGATGACAATTTAATGTTAGTTAATACAGAGCTTTTATATCATTTTTGAAGGGGCAAGACAAAGAAAATTCTTTCATATACATATCTTTTAAAAGTTACCAGCTAGTGGTCTTAGTAGCAAACAAACCAAGATTCCCATAGGTTTTAGTAGCAAATAAGTCAGGAATCTCATAGGCATTAGACAAGTCCTATTCATAAAGCCAACAATGACACTCTCAGTCCAATGTCCCAAATTACAAATGTTTCAAGAAAGTTTCTTTAAGTGTGTATTTTTTTATGTGTCAGGAATATTCTCATCTTAGGCTTTTGTGTTCTTCAGAGTCCTGTGATCACCTCCCTTGTCCAGATGTCCTCGTTACTTTTCTCTTATCTTGCAGTGCTTGTTTCTAAAGAGAACTCAAAAGAAGCTTTTAGTAATGTTTCCCAGGCCCCTCAAGGTTACTTTCTGTTTTAGCTGATCTGTCATAAAAGTGTCTAATTATTATATTATGAGTTTAGTGAAAACCTACTCTATAAATGTTAACTTAGAGTATTAATTTTATAGTTTTAACTATAGAATTAAGTAAAAACCTTAACATTAATCTTTATCCTAAGTCAGTGAAAACAGTGTTATAAGTCACCTACATAACTCCTAGTAAGTGTTAGAACTTATAATGAATTCATAATGAACCTATTATAAACTTGTACTTCTAAAAATTCTTATGTTTAAACACTAAACTGCATAGTTCTAAATCAAATAAGGAGTGGATATACTCATATCATTTATTACTTAAGCAATGTCTAGTAACTTATAACCAAGTGAAATAAAGCATTCTTGATGTGTTTTAGAGTTTAACCCTTGCATATGTTAGAAAAGGCCAAGTGGCATAGTGGGAAAAATGGAAAAATAAACCATGATGTTTCCAGGTTAGCTGTGAGCACTTCACATAAACATGCCATTTTCTTCTTTCACGACTGCACAGAATTCTTCGGCGGTATCAAACAGCAAAGGTGAAGGACAGAAGGGCCTCAGCTTCCTGGGCTCGCCCTGCGGCCCGGGGTCTTCGGCCCACCCGGACCCTGTCAATCAGGTGGACCTCCAAGGCTGGCTCCTAACATATCCTCCTTTTTTGTTTTTTAATATAAAGCCGTGAAATTCCGTGTTTAGTCGAGAGATGTTATTTTTCAATGATTTGAAGAGTACTGGAAGTAAGCATAATAGTAGCAAGATTATTCCTCCACAAATTCCCACATTGATTAATATAGACAATAATGATTTTTGATTGACAAATGAAGAGAAATTATTATAAATTGACTGAGCCAATTGGGTGAATTCAAATTGTTTTTCAGCAGAGCTAATGTTTTGTACTTTCTGATGAAGTTTGGAAAGATCCAAACTTATGTTGGAATGGTTCCAAATTCCAGAGATATGATTTTTAATTTTATCCCAGGTATGAATAGACTTGTTCACTTGAAGAGGTGTGACACAAATCCATTTAAACTCTGAATGACATCTCAAAGCCAATTTAATTTTCAAGGCTACAAGTTCCTGTCCTATAATCAAAATAGCCTCTTCTAATGCATTAACTTTACTTTCTAATTTTTGGTCAATAATTTCTTGAGTTGCTAAAGTTAATGAGACATTTTTGGATAACTGATCTGTAAATGTAGTAGTATGTACTTCTTTAGCTAAAGTTATAGCTGAAACTGAAGCTGAAGTAGCAATGGTTATCAAAGCTGTAATTCCTAAAATTAAAGTTGCTATGAATCTTTTTGGTCGTGACAATAGTGAGTTAATCTCATATAATGTTCTTAAACTATATTCGTCATACCAAAGAGATGGAAGTTTTACAGGAACCATCAAATAAGAAGGCTGTTTAAGAATTATAAATTCTCCATATAAATTAGAAAAAGTAAGACAATTAGTTAATTTATAATTTATGCAAGTAGTTTGATTTTTCAGGTAAACTAAAACATATTGGAAGAGAATTAGAGCAACCTGAAAAGGAAAATTATGATTGATTACAGTGTTGACCCACAATGAAAAAAGAGTGAGTCTTTTAATAAAGAGGAATGATTAGTAAAAGCAGTAATAATCTTAGTATCCCATATAACAGGCTGAAACACTGGAGGGTTTGGGATATAAGCCCAATAAGATTTTTTTGAATAAATACAACCCACCTGGCTTGCTATAATAGCCAGTATAGCAATAAAAACAGTAGAGAGAGTAAGAGAAGTAATTTGAAACCAAACCAAGTCCTTTGCATCACGTATCAGCACTTTCAGCTGTCCCCAAGTTGGTGGTGTGCAGGTTCTCACACTGTGGTGGGGGTGGGAAGCTGGACATTTCTAATGAGGCGGTCTGGAACCCAAATAGGTGAAGTAAACTTTCGGCATTCTGATGATGAAAGGCATGGGAAGCGGTAGCTGCTAGCGAAGGAAAAACAAAAAATTACATAGCCTCATTAGTAAGAGCATTGCTTTTAGATAATGGACCAAGGAAGGGTAGAATGAGTATGAATACTGAGTAGCATAAACAGGTTTTATACTAGCACAAATATGTAATTGAATGGTTTATAAAACAACAATTATGTTAGTGGGAGAGAACGAAGAGACAGCATGAAGACTAGCAGTTTTTAAATGACACAGTACACCTGTAACATAATGTTAGTGTCGAGATTAAAATTTTTGTAAAGACCTGACAAGCTGCAAACAGCTTAATTTGTTGAGTGGAATTATAATCTGTTTGAAATCAAGAAATAACACCATTAATAACAGTAACCGCTGTTTCAGAAGAGGAGCCATCTGTAAAAACCAAGCTAGCATTTTGTAGAGGTTGAGCACTGGTAACCTGAAGAAAGATAAAAGAATGACTTTTTACAAAAGTAAGAAGTGAAGAAGGAGGATAGTGGGAGTCCTCTTGCCCAGTAAAGTGGGCTATAGCTAACTGTCACACGGGCACGTTTTACAAAGCCAAGTTATCTGAGGAGCAGTGTAAGGCATTACAATTAAAACAGACTTATGGCCAAAAAGCTTTTTGGCTCTTACGTACCATGTTTGACATACTTAAGCCATTTTTCTTTATGTTTGAACCTTCTATTTTTGTTTTATACCCTTTTTTCTCTCCCTTTCCCTTTCCTTTTTTTGTTTTTCAAACAACCAGCCATTCACCATAAAATAAAAATGTACTACATAAGACTTTTTTCTTTACAATTATTTTTCTTTCCTTTATTCTTTTTTACTAAAAACATACCCTAACCAAACATCTTTTTTATACTTTTCCTAACCTTAGAGTTATAACCAAAGTAGTAAGTTTATAAGTAGTGGAAGGGCTAGATAGGATTTAACATAAAACTATTAGGGAAATCCAAAGTTAAACAAAAGGCACCTAAAAAGCATAATTGTGAGGGCAAAGAATAATATGAGTTTTAATTTTGTATATAATATCTTTTTTCAATAGTGGAGCTGGACACGTTGGTATAACAAGGAAGGAGTGTTGAAACATTTTATATACCAGAACACATGGAAGTAACAGCGCAGTGAGGGGTCTGGATATAATGTCCTGCACCCCCACAACCTAAAGGGGTGAAGGAAGGATTGGACCGGGAAGTTCAAGTAGAGCTGAGCATGTAGCTCTTGCTAAAGCGGTAGACAAAAGCTAAAACGTTTCCCATTTATGTTTGTGGTCCTGTATACTTTTTTTTTTGTTGTTAAAGATTATAAAGGCCGTGTCCAATAGCTTTAGTTGAGGGGTTTGTGGGCCCTTCTGTCTTTTTAGGAGTTTGTACCTAATGTTTGGTGTTGACTGGGAGACAAAATACATAGCCAAAAGAGCTTGTCCTTCCAGAGAATTTAAATTGATATTAGTAAATTACTGCAATGTCTCAGAGAGGCGACTTAGAAACATTGTTGAATTTTTATCTGGTTTTTGAAAAACCTTTTTTATTTGTTTTAGTAGCCTGTGGTTAGTTAACAGGATTAATTTATATGATTCCTATACTTTTGTCTGGAAAGAAGGTTGATATAGTCCCAGTTTAGATATAACTTGAGAGAAATTTATTATAAGAAAACATGAGAAGTCTAGAGGCTGGAGTCAGATGCCGTGGCCTTTGGCATCTGCCCCTTCTCCGAAGGTACAAGAGAAAGACTGAAGGTCAGGGTTAGGCGCCACGGCCGTAGACGCCAGCCCTTCCTTCTCAGATAAAGGTGGAGAGCAAGAAGGAAGAGAAACTAATAGAGCAGATTACAAAAAACAGGAGTAGTTAAACCAGTTGAGTTAGACTTTTGAGTTAGAGGGAAAGCAGGAATTAGAGTTGTAGGAGGAACAGGAGAGGACAAAGGAGTTGAAAACCTTCTTTATTGTTTATAATTAAAAAAAAATCCAGAATTTGTTTTGAACACTTGTAATTTATTTCTTAAAGGAGAATTCTAAAACAAACAAATAACTAACAAGGTTATAAACAGTAATGCCAGGAATTTCTGGAACCTGATGGTTTTTGTTTTGTTTTTTTTTTTTTTTTTTTTTTTTTTTTTGAGTTGGAGTCTCACTCTGTCGCCAGACTGGAGTGCAGTGGCGCTTGCACCGCAGCCTCGACCTGCTGCTCGGCGATTTCGCCTCAGCCTTCCAAGTAGCTGGAATTACAGGCATACACTACCATGCCAGCTGATTTTTTTGATTTATTGTAGAGATGAGGTCTCGCTGCCAGGCGGGTCTCGAACCCGCTAGGCAATCATCACTCATCCAAAGGCGCGGGATTACAGGCTGAGCCACCGAGCCCGGCTCTGATGGTTTTTTTCAGGCTGAGTGTTCTCATAGTTTTCATAGTAGCATTAACAGTCCTTAAATTTTGTAAAAGATTTCATTTACCTGATTTATTCTTAATAACAAATATAGGGGTTTTCCACGGACTAGTGGAAGGCTTAATGTGACCAGTTTTTAGTTGCTGCTGTTGCACCAAATCTTTTGCTGTCTTAAGTTTTTTTGACGGCATGATTTATAATATGATGGGGAGAGCTATACTTAAACTCCCTTTCCTACAATTTAACTATTTGATTGTTTAGCGTTTGATGGGCTCTTTCAACTATAGCTTGAGGCTGAGAGTTATAAGGAATTCCTGTGGAATGAGAAACACCAAATTGGACACAAAAACATTGAAAAGACTTGTATGTATAAGCAGGAGTATCATCAGTATTTAATTGTTTTGCAATACCTAATTGTGAGAAGTAAAACCTTAGAGGGAGAGGGTTAATAGGTTGTTTCCCTTGGAATGTGAAACTGGTACTTTAAAGTTGTAGCGTTTTGATGGTGAATTTTGTGGGATTGTTGAGCTTAATTACTAAAGAATCTTTAAGGGAGAGACATATGGTTAATTTTGTTAAGATATTTGTTAATTGATTACCTTGACTTGGAAGTTCAGGGAGTCCTGAATGAGATTTAATATGACCTATAAAAAACGGTTGGTTTTTAACAATTATTAATTGTTATAATTGAACAAGTAAATCAAGAATAGTTATTTTATTAACAGGAATGGTGGCTGTTTCAATATGAGGAAACAGTCCTTTTATATAATAAGAATTAGTATAGCTAATTCTTTTTTACTTTAATGGGCATTTTATTAACCTTTTGTTGTGGATTTAAGGTATCTCTAATAATATTCCACAAGGCAAAAGTATCAACAGGGACCTCATCAGGTCCATGTAAAGTATAACAGAGTTTAAGTTTTTTTCCTAATTTTGGTTCAAATAGCCAAATTAACGGTGCCTTCTTGAGGGAACCAGGGACACTGTGCCTGGACAAATCGCAAAAAATGAGTCAATCGAGTAGAAGACACCTGAGTTCCCTTTTTAGATAACGTATCGAGTAAGACATTTATAAACAGTCTTTTTCGTTTAGACTGTTTTTGGCTTATGATTATATTATGGTTTTAGTACTTTTTATTTATTCTTTCCCTGTTTATCTTTACAGGGGGGCCTGCAGTGCTCCAGGTGAGGTCCTATCTGCCCTGAAAAGAAAGAGAAAAGATTACCTTCAAGCCCCATGTTGGGCGCCACTTGCGGGGTCCCACCCCACAAGGGTCGTGAGATATGTTGAAGGAGAGACAGATAGGCGACGACGACGATCATATACCGGACACCTGCTTCTTGAACAGATAACAATTTAATGTTAGTTAATACAGAGCTTTTATATCATTTTTGAAGGGGCAAGACAAAGAAAATTCTTTCATATACATATCTTTTAAAAGTTACCAACTAGTGGTCTTAGTAGCAAACAAACCAAGATTCCCATAGGTTTTAGTAGCAAATAAGTCAGGAATCTCATAGGCATTAAACAAGTCCTATTCATAAAGCCAACAATAACACTCTCAGTCCAATGTCCCAAATTATAAATGTTTCAAGAAAGTTTCTTTAAGTGTGTATTTTTTTATGTGTCAGGAATATTCTCATCTTAGGCTCTTGTGTTCTTCAGAGTCCTGTAATCGCCTCCCTTGTCCAGATGTCCTCGTTACTTTTCTCTTATCTTACAGTGCTTGTTTCTAAAGAGAACTCAAAAGAAGCTTTTAGTAATGTTTCCCAAGCCCCTCAAGGTTACTTTCTGTTTTAGCTGATCTGTCATAAAAGTGTCTAATTATTATATTATGAGTTTAGTGAAAACCTACTCTATAAATGTTAACTTAGAGTATTAATTTTATAGTTTTAACTATAGAATTAAGTAAAAACCTTAACATTAATCTTTATCCTAAGTCAGTGAAAACAGTGTTATAAGTCACCTACATAACTCCTAGTAAGTGTTAGAACTTATAATGAATTCATAATGAACCTATTATAAACTTGTACTTCTAAAAATTCTTATGTTTAAACACTAAACTGCATAGTTCTAAATCAAATAAGGAGTGGATATACTCATATCATTTATTACTTAAACAATGTCTAGTAACTTATAACCAAGTGAAATAAAGCATTCTTGATGTGTTTTAGAGTTTAACCTTACATATGTTAGAAAAGGCCAAGTGACATAGTAGGAAAAATGGAAAAATAAACCATGATGTTTCCAGGTTAACTGTAAGCACTTCACATAAACATGCCGTTTTCTTCTTTCACGACTGCACAGAATTCTTCGGCAGTATCAAACAGCAAAGGTGAAGGACAGAAGGGCCTCAGCTTCCTGGGCTCCCCTGCGGCCCGGGGTCTTCGGCCCACCCGGACCCTGTCAATCAGGTGGACCTCCAAGGCTGACTCCCAACAATTCATTGCTGTGCATGTTGGGTTTTTTATTTATTACATTTGCGAGATTATTTGACTACAGTCTACAGAGGGCTTCACCAGTATTTTTTTAAAATAAAATAATGTATTTTAGATTCTGTGTATGCAAGTGCATGTTTGTTACAAGGCATATTGTATGGTGGTGGGGATTGCCATTCTGGTGACCCATTTCCCAGATAGTGAACATTATACCCAGTAGGTGATTTCTGAATCCCAATCCCATTTTTTCCCCCAACCCACTTTTTTTTGGACACATTGCATTCTGTTGTGTGAATGTGCTGTCAATTGTCTATCAAGTCCCCTCCTAGTGAGCATTTTGTTTCTGATCACTTGCTAATACAAATAATGTTGCTACAATTTACACGTACTTCATTCATCTTATGCTTTTGTGCTCACTTGAGATGTGTACTGGGTCAGATTCGTAATTATATGTTGACAGATATGGGAGTATTTCAACATGCAAAGGGGGGATCCAAAAAACAGGATTATCTTTTGGAGAGTGTGCCCTTTGTAGTACAGGCTTCCCTTACTAGGTAAGTATTCTGGGAACCCATTAGCATCAGTATACCCATTAGCATTGCTGTGAGAAGCTGTGTTTGGCTTCAGGTAATTTTTTTTTTTTTTTTAGATTCTTTCAACACATTTGCCCATTTCATGATAGGTGATTTACACAAACAGCCTGCCCACACTACGCTAAGTGTTCAGCAGTTTTTGACTAAAAACAGCATAACCCCTGTCACCCACCCTCCCTATTCATTCTATTTCACCCTGAATGACTTTTTAAAACGTTGTTTCCCCAGATGAAGAAAAGTCCTCAAAGGGCAACATTTTGTCGATGTAAAAGAGATGAGAAAAATGGCAGAAGTTCTAAAAGGCATCAAAATTGATGAGTTCAAAAAATGTTTGGAGCTGTGGAAAAGGTATCTCAATTGGTGTAGTGCATCAAATGGAGGCCACTTTGAAGGTGACTGAAGTTTAAACATGTAAAAATAAATACACAATTTTTAAAAGGTAAATTTCAGGGTTTGGGGGGGTTCCCCCTCATATAGCGGCTATACCTGTTAACACTTTCACCAGCATTATATAAAAAATGTGTGAGTCCTCACCCTTCACCGTAAAGTTATTATCAAGCTTTGGAGATTTTTGACCAACTGAGAGGTAAATGTGATGTCTAGAAAATTTCTATGACTTCTTTGCATAAATTCAAGGAGTACAGGTGCAGTTTTCTTACATGGATATATTGCTGCATAGTGGGGAGGTCTGGACTTTTAGTTTAATCATCACCCAAATAGTGAACATTGTACCCAATAGGTGATTTTTTATCCCTCACTCCTCTCACCCTTCTGAGTCTCCACAATGTGTTATTTCACACCCTATGTCCATTGTTTAGCTTCCACGTATAAGTAAGAACATGCAATATTTGCCTTTCTGTTCTTGAGCTGTTTAACTTAAGATAATGGCCTCTAGTTTTATCCATGTTGCTGTAAAAGACATTATTTCATTCTTTCTTATGGTTAAATCGTATTCCACTGTGTGTGTGTGTAGGTCACATTTTCTTTATCCATCCTTCCATTGATGAGTGAAATGAACTTCTTTGTTTAAGAGCCATTTCTATTTTCACCTCAGAAATCAATTTGTTAACATCCTTGATCTATTTTTCTATTAGTTTATGGATATAGTTATGTTTTTGTGGGAGCTGTAGTAGGGATATAGTTTTTTGTCGTTGTTATTACCAAAGGCTCTCAAAATTTAGTATGCATCAAAATCACCTGGAGGGCTTGTTATTTATTTGTAAACATTGTATTAGGGAATATCTCAAACTTACATCTATACTGAAAAAGTTGAAATAGTATAAATAATGATCAGTTACTCTTTATCTAGATACACATTTGAAATTCTAGTCAAGATTCCTAAAAGATCTAACAATCAACCTTCCATATGACCCCACAATCTCCCTACTGGAAATATACCCAGAGGAACTCAAGTCACTCTATGAAAAAGATACCTGCACATGCATGCTTATTGCAACATTATTCACAACAGCAAAAACACGAAACCAACCATGCTGCCCATTGAAAGAGAACTGGATAAAAAAAATGTGGTACACATGCAATATTATGCATCCATAAAGAAGGAAAAAATTATGAACTTCACAGCAACTTGGGTGGACTTAGCTCCTATAATATTGAATGATCTATCACAAAAACAAAGAACTGAGTATCACATGTTCTCACTCATAAGTGGACCTTGAACAATTATCATAATACTATAAGAAAAGGATTGGCAGTAGTTGGAAACTGTTAGGTGGAGTGGGAGGGCACACCTCATCAACAACAGTACCTGATAATGAACATTTGTATACCTAACCCTGAATTGTACCCCACATCTTTAAAATAAATCATTTTTTTAAAAAAAGAAAAGACAATTTTAGCCAAGTGCAGTGGTTTGCTACTTGGGTGCTACTTCGGAGAATCTCTTGAGGCCAGGAGTTTGAGACCACCCTAGGCTACATAGTGACACCCTGTCAGAAAGAAAAAGGAAGGAAGGAGGGAGGGAGGGATGGGAAAAGAAAAGAAGGAGGGAGGAGGAGGGAGGGACAGAGAGGGAGGAGGAAGGGAGGGTGGAGGAGGGAGGGAGGAGAGAGTAAGAAGGAACTTAGCTCTATTTTCCATTTTTTAATCACTTGCACGTTATCTCCCTCCCTACTCCCTCCTCCATCCCTTCCCCCTCTTCTCATCTGCTTCTCGCTCCTCCCATCTCTCTCCTTTCTTTCCTTTCCTAGTTACACTGAAGTGGAATTGGTAGTATATATATATATATATATTTTTTTCCTTTCCCTTATAGCTTTAAGATGATTTGCAGACAGAGGTAG
>JAPVLO010003390.1:0-22823 GCA_027257055.1 Cephalopachus bancanus | reverse complement strand
TGTTGAAGTCTTAATCCTCGGTACTTTTAGAATGTGACTGTATTTGGAGATAGGGTCTTTAAAGAGGTAATTAAATTAAAATAAGCTTATTACAGTGGGCCCTAACTTGATATGATCGGTGTCCTTGTAAAAGGAAGAAATTAGGTCACAGACACATGTATAGAGTGAAGACAATGTAAAGACACAGGGAGGTAATGATGGCAATCTAAAAGCCAAAAAAGGAAGCCTCAGAAGAAGTCGACCCTGCCAACACCTTCATTTTGGATCTAGCGTCCAAAACTGTGAGAAATAAATTTCTAAGTCACCTAGTCTGTGGGACTTTATTATGGCAGCTTTAGTAAACAAATACGGTCTTCCATCCTAACAATCTACATGCCTAAGAATGAGGACACAAGACAAAAACAAATAACAATTGTTTATTTTGTGTAACAGACAGATATAGATCTTCTGTTAAGAAAAAGATGGACTGTGACTCTTCTGGGAAGAGAAGAGTAGTATATACTCACTTTTCACTTATTTTGAAAGGCAGAAATAAAACCATTCATTAGATCCCACTACAATCTAGTAGAGTACTCCATCCAAAGTAAGTACTTAGCTTTTCAAAGACTCACAATTAGTGTATTCTGGCAGTAAGTACTTAGCTCTTCAACGACTCATATTAGTGTATTTTAGCAAGTGATATTTCTATAGGAGTAGAATGGAGCAAAATTCCAATCAAACCTCAATGTAGCATCCTTGGGGGCATTCAGGAAGAGATCAAAACCTCCCATGGACAGAAGAACACAGTCTTTTGAGTTTGATTACTTTCCTCATATTTAGTTATAAAGGCTCTGAGATCACCTAATGTTTTGAAAGTATAATTTCCCTGAACGAATGGTTCTAACTCAAGACCCTTAAATTTTGTAGTAACTTTGAATATCATTATATGTAGAACTCAGGGCAATGTTTAGCTCAGGAGGCATTAAATTAGATCTTTATTCTTTGCTTGGAAGTTAAAACAAAGTTTAGTTTTATATAACTTTATCATTATATATTTTGAATTACAACACACATTTTTTTGTAACTAATCAAATATGCCTTTAATGGAAGTCTAATTACTGAAGTGGTAAAGGACGCTGTGTGTCAGGTATAAAAGGGAATGCTAGGCAAAAAATCAATAAATGTCAAGGTATTTATAAAATTCATCATTGAAGACCTGTAGATGGTGAATTCATAGATTTTGTCAATATAGTTCTGTGATACTCAAAATGGGAAGAAAAGAATTTAGTTTTAAAATGCCTTTGCCAAGCTAAGAGAGAATCTGGAACCATTTGTCTTCTGTCCACAAGACAGTGCGGTCAGCAGGACAGAGGAAATACCTGCCTCTTGGGAACTAAGAACAACAAATGTGAAGCCTGAAACTGACAGGCTGTAACTCACAAGTGTCTAAACCCTGCCCTCAGATACTCTTGGGCAGCTCCCACTGGGGCTTTAGCTGGGAAGTCAATTGAATTTCAGGGCCTGAAAAGAACTTTTGGTCTATTGGGAGAAACTATTCTCAGCTCAAACATGGACAAGGAGTTTTAGGTAATAATCAGATACTAACAGTAACCATCTGGATAAAAATACAATTGTTCTGTCTCCCTTATAACCAGCCTTAGACCCAGAAACACATATCAGAGGTCACTAAATAAAACTACATGATCAGCTTCCATTTTGCATTAATTAGGCATTACACATCCAGCATGTAAGCTCCACTTATTATTCCAGTGAGTGATGGGAATCATAAAGAGAATGCTTTCACTCTGTGAGAATCTGAGCCCTCTGACCCTTACCACCCAGGAGAAAGGGAAGTACATATGTAAAAGACCATGATTACAAAATGAATTATTAAGAAGTCAATCCCAAATAATCATCACATTCAAAATAGCTTCTATGGCACTGTGGACAAAAATGGTCTGCTAAGTGGTTGCCATGCATATGGGAAATCTTAAAAACAAGAGAGTAATGGTAGACTCTTCATTAAATTAGTTTGTTAGACATTAAGATAATCCACCATCTTCACATTTCTGTGTAACATGTGCCACGAGAAAATGAGAAAGAGATTATCTTGGAATCTAAATCTGAAAAACAAACAGATGAAATCATAAACATAGATTTCTATCTCTATGTGATGAAGGAATTCTGAAACAAAGAGAAATAGGGGTGCATTGGAAATCTGGAAAATTTGGGGCAAGTTAATTTTAATCAAATATCTTATTTTAAAATGAGACATAAATTGGAGGAAAGTAAGTAAACTGGCATCCTGGGGAAAAAATTGTATGAAAAGATACTCTAAAGTCATGGAAAATTTTACTGGTGAGTTTTCTCTAAGCAAATCTCCTTCCACTGCATGAAAGAAACAAAAACGGCAGATCTTCATAGTTGCAGTTGCTTTTCGATACATAAAGGTATATTTAGGATTAAAGAAAAAGACAACTGAAATCTACAGTAGATTTATTAATTTCAAGTGACCTGGTGAAAATAAAACTTATAGAAGTTAATTTTTATTGAAAAAAAACTATACACGTATTAGTATAATATTCCAATTAGCCCACATATTTCCAGTTGTTTTGTGATGATCTGTGTGATATAGCATGTACTGACTAAGTAAATCATCATTTCAAAATCTTATTCTATTGGCATAGTTGAGCTCAAATATTCAGAATTTTAAATTAGGATATGGTCACATTTTCCTTAGTAGTTTGCTTAAGACATGCATGCTGTACTATGTTTTGCCTGACCTCAAATGTGTGTCCCATAATGAGCCAAATATACAGAACATCTGGAATAATTAGTTATTATAATAAAACTTTGTCAGTAGAGATGCGCAGGTGGTGAATATCTGCTCTGCTGAATTATCCGTGAACAAAGAAATTATCCACTTACTACAAACATTGTATCTGATTATACCCTCCCCCAAAATGGATTAGATAGTCACACTTGGAAGTACTTTGCATTGAGCTAGAGATTGCATTTGGCAGTATCTCTGAATTCAAAATGAAGCAGCATTTGACATTCCTAATGAAATTTGATGTTGTAGCTTCTGGTATGTAAACTGCAGAAAATCTGTATAATATTTTATTTTAAAAGAAAAGGGAAAGATGGAGGGAAGGTGAGGAAAGAGGAAAAGGGAAAATGTACTTAATACTCGAAGGAGTTCATAGAGAGCTCTAAAACAAATAGAATGAACCTGCTGCTGTCTCAGGCAACCTGGGGAAAGCTATCATTTGTCAATAGTAGTTATGGTCATGATGGGTTCATTCCATCAGTTAGGAGTATTGGTGGAGAAAAACAAAACACTGTAAGCCAAGTTATCTGAATAAAAGAATTTTTTTCAACAAAGCATAGACAACCAATATTTGCATCTTATTGAAGTCTAGTTACATCACTGGTAGTTGCAAGAAGACATAAACCCTTTTGGTTATTCAGTGGTGATTTCATGATGAATGACTGCAATCTATTAATGACATACATATAGAAAAACAATTCTAGAAAAATTATTTCTGAAATCGTTTCATTAAAAGTACAATTATTATTTGCTGTCTCCCTGACTCCTAAAACTTAAAAATCTCCCCTTTCTCTGAATAACCATAATGACTAAATAGTTATGAACTTATGTATTTTTAAATTTTTTGTATCACACAGGATTAAAAACATGTTATGATGAGAAATCTTCACTGAATCTTAGTTCCTCTTAATACAATATTTTGTGCACAGTAGTCTCTCAGTAATTGCTGATAATAAAAAGTGATTATGTTATGCTCACAAGAGTTAAACCTTTCTAATATTGAAATATATTTGTGCCGGGCTCGGTGGCTCAGTCTGTAATCCCGCACCTTTGGGAGGCTGAGGTGAGTAGACTGCCTGAGCCTGCGGGTTAGAGACCCACCTGGGCAACTTGGTGAGACCTCATCTCTACAATAAAATCAAAATGAGCCAGGTGTGATAGCATGCGCCTGGAGTTCCAGCTACTCGGAAGGCTGAGGCAGAAGGATTGCCGGAGCCCAGCAGGTCGAGGCTGCGGTGGCCAGGAGTGTCCACTGCACTCCAGTCTGGGCGACAGAGACTCCAACTCAAAAAAAAAAAAAAAATATATATATATATATATATATATATATATATATATATTTGTGCTTAGCATGTCAGCACTATAAACTATTTCAAGAAAATATTTTGAATATTACTATATTTAGAATGTTACTCAATTTCAAATTCAAACTCATGTTTGAAAGTCCTGTATTAGAGATATATAAGTAAGTAGTATAAAACTTCTGTATTTTCTAATAAAGTTTCAAATATTAAGTATACTTACTACCAGTAGTTTTAAAAAGTCAATGGATTCCTAAAAAAAATTCTGAAATAAGTATTTGTTCCTGTTTAATTAGAAATACATTAACTATTTCACTAGAAACTTCTGCTCTGGAAACGTTTTAGTAAAAATATTTTTTAAATACATCTTCAGAAATAACGTTTGCTCCTATAAGTGCCATTTATTATCCAGAAATATTTCAGATATGGTTTGATGAGAGTTAATTGTTCAATAGTATTCAGTACAAAAGGAGTGGAAGAGAAGGCATCTTATTGGTGCATTAGTAGTCATTCCCACCTCTGAAAGTTGCTAGATACATTTTTAATAGCCTTCATTTTCTTTATAGGGGATCTGCTCTAAACAAAACAGAATATTCGCTGTTCTATCTTTTATTTAGCAAGAAGCATTATCATCCATCCCGTGCACACACCTTTGCAAAATAACAAAGATGTACAAAGCAGCAATGGCCTTCATCCTAAGCACAGTGCTTTGAGTAAGCAGTTCTTGTTTTATTAAGTGCTTTCAGTTTTTTTTTTAGGACCTTGTCAACTTGAGTAGATTCTTTCTCTAAGGTGCATAGATGACACTTTTATATTTATTATTATAAATTGTTAATCTATGTTGAAATCAGTGTATTCTTTCTTTTCCCCTTTTCTGAGTAGTCTTTCTTCAGGATTTGATCCTAATAATTAGTTTTAGGAAAAATAAATGAATAGAATTCTGTTATTCACTGTAGAGTGAAAATAGATCAGGATTTCCATCAACATCGTCTCTCGAATTTTATGCAACCATTGTAAAAATGTTCCCTGGGCTAGAATTTAATATTTCTCCTTGTAGGTTTATTTATTTATTTATTTATTTATTTATTTATTTATTTATTTATTTATTTATTTCTGCTGCTCTTTTTCAACCTTGGAAACAAATGGGAATGTATTCTGAATAAAAATTTCTTTTCTATTACTAAGAATGGCAAATGGAATAAGACAGTACTGTGGAATGAGGATGAAACCTATATCAAAATTAACTATACTTTTAAGTAATATGCAAAAAGCTGCTTGCCCTGAAAGGAAGGTTTTTTCCTCTAATAGCAATAACAAACAAAAAATAATTAAAAATATAAAAACTCTGGCCTTTGAAAATACTGTACTCTAGTAACAGTTCTCTGATGCCTCAGGTTCTAGAGTCTTCTGAAGTAAAAGTTGAGAATAGGGTATAAAATTAAAGCTCTTTCTCCTAGGTCATTCATTCCTCTTAACATTTTCACCTATAGCTTGACAGAGTTAATACAGGATTTATGAAAAAGGCAAAGACTAAGGTACATACAGCTCAAGCTCTGTTCTAGACAAAAATTAATAAAGTCAAATAATCTTTCTTAAAATATGAGGCTCTTCCACTAAAGAAGCAAATACCTGGAAATACTTTACAGACACTCCTTTATTATAGTAGATCATCTTAAAGTGTTTACTTAACAGTAAAAAAGAATAAAGTATACTGTCTACCCATATCCAAACATGCTCAATTCTAAATATTTCTTCAAAGTGCAGAACGATTATTGACCAGTTCAATGATTTGATCTAGTCTTTGATTCATTAGTTTATTCATTCATTTAATACACTTTTATTATCTAGTATGTGACATATAACATGATACAGCCATAAAAATGAAGTAGTTCTTGTTCTTTCAGAACATACGGTTTAACAGAGAAGACAAACATTACGAAATTAATTACCACTAAATTGTATGAATGTTATGACAAGGACATGACCTCCTTGGGAATACACAGGATGACAAAATCTTCAATGAGTCTAGTGTCTTTCAGTAATAGTGAATAACAAAATGCTCACCTCTTTTAGTGGATCTTTGTGAAAAATTAGAGACATTCTTAAAACAATAATAGCCCAATAACTTTTCCTCTCTACTCTTAATCTCTCTGATAATTATATTTGGGAAATATTCAAAATTCAGCCAACTCTCATATTATTGATATTTTGGTCACCCTTTAAACATATGATGGGAGACTCAAAAAAACTGAGTTTTTTTATTATTCTGACATGTTTCAACTTTAGTCACTTTCAAAATATTCTCCATTTTATGCAGTACACCTTTGGAGATACTTTTTTCACTGTTCAAAACAGTTTTTGAATTCATCAGTTTGGATGACTTTTAGTTCTTCTACCATTTTTTGATTCATCTCTTCCTCATGGGCAAAACGTCTCCCTTTGAGGACTTTTTTCATCTTGGAAAACAAACAAACAAAAATGTATCTCCAGGTGAGATGGGGTGAATAGGGAGGGTGAGGCATGGGGGTCATACTGCTTTTGGTTAAAAACTGCTGAACACTCAATGTGGTATAGACAGGTGTGCTCATAAATCACCCATCATGAAATGAGAAAATGCACTGAAAGAAGCCTCAAAAATATAAAAAATTTTAAAAATTTCACCGAAGCCAAACGTAGCCTCTCACAATAACACTAGCTGGTACACCGATGATGATAGGTTCCTAGAACACTTAACTAGCAGGGGAAGTCTGTACTACAAGGGGTCTGCCTCCAAAAGATAATTCCTGGGTTTTTTTGGACCCCCTCCTTGTATATTTACTCAACTATTCAGGAAGGAGAGGGATTCAATAATATGCCCTTCTAAGAAAATGTAATACTTGACAATAAAGTTTTTCAGCAGGCAGGCTCGGTGGCTCAGCCTATAATCCCGCGCTTTGGGAGGCTGAGGTGAGTGGATTGCCTGGTCCCGCAGGTTCGATACCTGCCTGGGAAACTTGGCGAGCCCAGATCTCTACAATAAATCAAAAAAATTAGCCGGGTGTGGTAGCGCACGCCTGTAGTTCCAGCTACTTGGAAGGCTGAGGCGGAAGGATCGCCGGGGCCCAGCAGGTCGAGGCTGTGGTGGCCGGGAGAGGCCACTGCACTCCAGTCTGGGCAACAGAGTGAGACTCCAACTAAAAAAAAAAAAAAAAAAGTTTTTCAGAATCCCTAATCAATGCTTTTCTTGCTTAATAAATTCATTTTGCTTTTATAAATTTGATTTTTTAAGAAAAGAGTTGTGTTGTAAATGGCCAACTACAACACACAGCAGTTGTTCAATTACATTTTTATCCAAGCTTTTTATATTTTACCCAAATATAAATTATATTTACATTCAATATAAATGTATTCTTATGCGGACTCATCTCTGTCCAAATTGTTTCTAAAATATTTATGTACTTAAGAAATATTCAAATCGGGGCAACGTTTTCGGGTTCCCTCCCACTGTGGGAGCTTCTCTGTACTCTCAATCAATCCTGCTTTCTCACACACACAAAAAGAGATATTCAAATCAATGACTCTTCAAAAATATACAAAAAGTACATAGCTATTACACTTTCGGAGCAGCAAAAATTGTAAAATAATCATCTAAGATTTGATATCAAATTATGTGACTTACTTGGTGTTACTCCTGAAAAGATGGAAGTCCAGAGGTACCCAAGCCCATGTGTTGTCATTGTCATCATTGTTTGCTTATTTAAATATTGCACAGGAGAGTACAGTGACATGAAGTCAGCAGAAGAAAGTTCTTGGAAATTGCAGAAATACTACCAGAAGCAGTCCACATGTATCTGTAAGTAGTTACAAAATGAACGCATAGGAAAGAGTAAAAACCAAAATGCACTACAGATGTATTTCAATTCAACCTGTGACTTGCAGGCCAAACTTGTTTTGGTTGTAGAAAGTCTCACCTTTAAAAAAAAAAAAAGCAAAAAACAGCATTTGCCATAGAGTGTGTGCTACATATCGTTCATCAGTATTCCTTGATTACCCAAGCTTTCTTGTACATGAAAGTAAAGAAGAGAAACAGGGTAGTAGAAAATTTACCATTTCTCTGAAAAGCTGCAGGAGGAAAAAAAAAAATCTTCCGAAGTAAAATCAGAGAGGAAACCTAATTTACTTTTAGTCATGTTCCATTTTTGCTTTTGTGTTTACAGCATGTTCACAAATAAATGATCCCAATTTTCAGCCAGAATTTAAATCTCAAGTGTTCCATTCTCTGTGAAAAGGAACAAGGCACAGAATGTCATATCCAACTTTTGCTGTGACAAAATGTTCCTTAGGAAACTGAATTAAGTTATTGGTATAGTCTCAACCAGGTTTACAGAAAATTTTGACTAGGAAGGGCTCAATTCTTGGCAATAAAAAACAACCTTTGAAATTTTTTTTTCTGTTTATAAAGTAGAATTTTCTTAATGTTAAGAGGGAAATAGAATTTTATATGTAAATTAATATCTTCATTAAAAAGCATTAAACAGTTGACAGTAATTTCAACATTGCTTGTCTCCTAGGTGCCCAGCATTGCCCTAGGTCCTTACCTTATGACGATAATATTCCTGACCTCAGTAAATAGTAGGAGAAATGAAAAGATTAACAAGCTATTAAATTCATGGAGAACACACAAATGAAAATGCATATTTTATGATGGGAAATTCTGAATAAGACTTTCTGTTCTTTTGAAAGAAATGTGTATAAACAATATCTTTCCTTTGTAATACTGAACGTTCAGTGCGTGCTGGGACAGTCGTGGACAGGAGTTGGACTTCTAAAGCAGTGGACTTAGGGCAGTGGACCTAGATGGCTAGGTTAGGTTAACTGAGGAGCCTAGGCTGGGAGGCAGTTCAGTGGATGAACAAGGACAAAGCATCAGAAGTCTCAGGGAAAGCTGGACAATAATTAAGTAAATGTCAGAGCATTTCTGAGAAAGATGAGTTAGGCCTGGGAATGATTCAGTTAGAATTCTTTTGGCAAAAGTGGCAATAATAAGACTTCAACTGACTTAGTCAAAAAAATATAATTTATTGGCTTGCATAATCAAAAAGTGCAGAGTATCACTGAAAAGTACTGGGTGGGGGTTATCATGAATCTATTTCTCACTTTCTTCTTGGCTCTACTTTCCTCTGTGTTGGCTTCTTTTACAGTTGAGCTGAGGCCGGTGGCAATAATGGCCTACCACAACACTAAGTTTATATTCTATCAATTTAACAATCCAGGTAAGAAGAGAGAATTTTCTTTCTCCAAAGGGTATGGCAATTGAAACTCTGATAAATCAAAGCCCTATCTGTGGCACATTCTTTTATCCCCATCTCAGAATCAATCTTTGTGTATCTCTTAGGAACTGTATTCAGTTGCTATAAGGACAATGATGAAAAGAAGTCACATACACACACACAAAAGCATGTAGTCCAGGACTATTATGCCAACTCCATAGTGTGAAGTATAAGAATCGGGAAGAAAGACACTAAACTGCCATTATCTATGTTTGATAAAATTGTCCGAAAAGAAAACATGACCTACTCTACAGAGAATATGATTGATTGGCAAGATTGTTGGATATAAAAAATAATATAGAGCAATCAATTGCATTCCTCTAAGATAACCACATGGAGTGGTGAAATAATATTAAATAAAATATATCATTTTCTATGGCAATAGAAGTATAAGGTACTAGATTAACAGTAAGTGACTTGAGTAGTATTGAAGCAGGAATAGTTAGCATAGCACATAGCTTAGAGGTGGTCAGACAAGTTTTATTAGGCAGGCCTAATTTAGATAATTGAGGAACAGGGTGGTTAAGCATTCAGGTGCCTTCCTTACCAGTACACAACCTTCAGCCACCTGCCAGGTATATCAGACCTGACCGTTTTTTGTGGGTTGGAATGTGGAACTACCAGTGCAGTAAATCACAGAAACAATGAGTTTCTATCCCCTAAGATTTTCAGTGTAAACTTACTGATATAATTTGTTGTCTGTTTCATTGGTCAATTTTCTTATCTCCACCCCAATACCATGTTTCTTAATTACTTTCTTTCCATAACACCCTGATCTGTAGGGAAATAGCTTGTGTATTGCCTATTCTCGATTCTTGCCATTTCTATATACGTTTTTGGTAGGTTTCTTGGGGAGTTGGGGGAAACCCTTTGAGAATTTTGATCAGAACTGCATTTAGATTTATTGTAGAAATATTGATAACTTGATGCCAGTAAATCTTTTTATCCACAAGAACATATATCTCTCCAAATGCCGACTCATATTATACGGCAGAAAGCAGAGAGAAATGCCAACTCCCTAATCCCATTGAAGTTTCCACCCTCATAACCTGATTATCTCACAAGGCTCCACTTCCTAATACTATTATTATCTGGCTCTTTACAGAGAAATTTTGCCAAACTCAACTCCAAATGGTAGGAATAGACTGCTAGGTATATAATAACACATTTTTGTTTATTGTATACCTGCTATAAATTAGGTAGTTTAAATGTATCATCCCAGTTAGTTTTTAATATATGAGAGGATGTTAATATTACCCCATATTACAGATGAGAAAACTGATATTCACAAAATTTAAATAACGTATTCAATATCATATTAAGAAACAAAAACAGGATTCTCTGACTTAAATCAGCATATATTGATGGAAACTATGACAAAAAAAACAAGAAACTGATCTTAGATCCCTTTATTTTCAGACCACACTGTTTTACTTTTTCAAAATATGTTGGATCAATGATTTGGAAGAGGGTGCAATATACACTGTAAGACACGGACATTTGAAGTTATGAAGAAATACAGCCAGGAGTGATGACTCACGTCTGTAATACCGGCACTTTGGGAGGCCGAGACGGAAGAATCACTTCAGTCCAGGAGTTCGAGTGTAGCCTAGGCAACACAGCAAGACCTTGTCTCTTCCACAACATAAAAAAATAGCTGGGCATGATGGCACATATCTGTAGTCCCAGCTACTCAGGATGCTGAGGCAGAAAGATTGCCTGAGATCAGGACGTCAAGGCTGTGGTGACCCATCTGTGCTACTGTGCTCCAGGCTGGAGCACAGAGACTCTGATTCAAGAATAAAAAATAAATAAATACATTTTCCAAATAATTAGAAACAAATAATTTTCTCCAAAGGAATCACACAAACATATACACAATCTTTTTTTATCTTTTTTTAAAAGATAGAGATACTGTATTAGCTTAAAGAGTCAATTAAGTTTTTTATAATGAGGTAGAAGATATTTAAAAAAGAAAGAAACCTTCCTCTGATAGATTATTAATGCCTTGAGGATTGGAACTGTGTATGTCCTCAATACAAACGTCCAAGGAATAAATGAGTCAATGATATTTAATCAAGTTGCTTAAACATATTTTGAAGAGGGCTATACCTAGTACAAAAAGTCTTGTCCAGTTCAAAAAAAAGAGATTTAGCAAAATTAAGGGGCCTCCAGAAAACATATGACCTACTCAGAGACTATCCAAAGAGCAAAAGAAAACATGAGAAAGATAAAGTTTGGGGATAAGCTTAAGTTAGCTGTGAGCCTTAAAACACCAAAGGTTTAGGATAAGGAAAAGGGAGAGACAGCAATGTGAAAAAGAAGAAAGTGTTAAGAAATACACTGGACTATGAAATTCTCTTGGCCATCAGATAATATTATCAACCAAAGCCAATTTATATGATTGTCTGAGGAAAGAGATGTGAGGTAGATACAGGAAATATTAACAAATTAGGTAAAATTGTTTTGTTTTTAAATTAGCATGTTCTATATGTTTATATTGAAAAGATAGCACTTTTGAAAAATTATTTAATATCCTGCGATTAGGATTTCTGGGTTTTGTGCTCATTCGGTCATTATTTTACAAATATTACAAAAAATGACTGGGTTTTATTTCAGAAAAAACACACAGAATCTTAAAGATGAAAGAAATCAAAATAATCATAATGGTCAGGCTGAAGTAAGCTTTTTTTACTTTTCACATTTATGCTACATTTTGATTTATTCTGAATATTTCCGGCAAACAATTCCCATCACACACTAAGATGATGGAAGATAAATAATGAAAGTCCCCAACAAGTCAATTACTTGAGGCCACCCAAATTCTTCGTAGTCTATTTTGAAAGTGATGGGATTTGGGAGAACCCCAGACTGCATTGCAAGAGAAATTTTCTGAGGTTCTTTGTGTGTGTCATGCAATAAGGACTTTCCTCATGCAAGCCTTTCTTTGCTGCTGGTGTTGAAGTACATGGAAGTAGGGTCAATTCCTGACTGCTGTCTTTCACACATGGATTCACGAGAAACATTAAATTATCAGACAATATACAATTCTTACTGTATTTTTGAATAATCTATTCTTTCCTGTGTATGTATAAGGAGAAATATATGAGGAGGTACCCAAAACATGGAATTTATTTATTAAAAATTGTGTATTTATTCTTACATGTTTAAACTTCAGTTACCTTCAAAGTTTCCTTCTCCATTTGATGCAGTACAACTATCGTGATACTTTTTCCACTGCTCAAAACAGTTTTTGAACAATTTGGATGCTTTCTAGTGCTTTTGCCATTTTTGGTCTTACCTCTTCCATATTGTCAAAATGTTTCTCTTTGAGGACTTTTTTTCATCAGAGGAAACAAAAAAAAGACACTTGGGCAAGACAGGGTGAATAGGAAGGGAGGGGCACGGATGTCATGCCATTTTTGCTCAAAAACTGCTAAACACTCAGCATGGTGTGGGCATGTGTGCTCCTAAATCACCCATCATGAAATGGACAAATGTGTTGAAAGAAATGTCCTCCTCCTGCAAAAAAATCACTGAGGCTGAATGCAGCCTCTCACAACAACCCTGCCTGGTACACTGATAACAATGGGTTCCTAGAACACTCACATAGCGGGGGAGGCCTGTATTGCAAGGGACCCACCTTCCAGAAAAAAAACTAATTCTGGGATTTTTATTTTGGTGGCCCCTTGTCTCCAGAACACTTCTTTCAGATGGACCTTTGGTGAAGAATGTATGGGGGGAAATATCTAGTTCAAGTAAGTAATGTTAGTTTGGGAAATTTAGGAAGTTCTGAGGTAACACCTAGATATTAGTCATTAAGCACAGTGTAACCAATGCTTCTGAGACTTTAGGATATTGAGCTATTGCAATTTGTCATACATTTTCTTTGATTTTTCTAAAACTCTAAAAATAAGAAAAGGTCACACAGCAATCACTAGCTATGTGACCTTTAGACTGTCACTGTACTTGATTGGATATTGGTTTCCTAATCTGGAAGGTGAAGGAATTATAAATGATCTACATCCACAATTTTCTATTTCTATGAATTGAAGTAGCTTGCTAATAATACAAATATATCTTAGCATAATTACAGAAAAGTATAAAACTTCCATAATGTAAAATCATCTCAGCTTAGTCCCTCAGGGGGAACTACTGGTTTGTCGTTTAATTGAAATGGCTCACACAGTGCAAATATTTCAAAGCTGGATTTTGAAGGGCTAGGGGCAATGTTGTGCTAATATGTACTCCAGGCATCAAAACCCTTTAAGGGATTATTTTAGAGAAATAGAAGATTTAACTAAAATGTGAAAATAAGATTAGTTGAAGTGGAAGAGGCCTGAAAATGTGGAGGAGAAAATACCTCAGGTGGAATTAATTTAACTTTGGGCAAAATCTGTGTGAGGGGATAAGAAAGGAGAGAGTGTGGGTGGTATGGCCTATAGCAAAGGATTCATTCCCTTGAAAGGAGAAAGAACAGGACAAATACATTTTAATGTACTACTTCCAAAAGGAAAGTGATGAAATAAAGTTCCAATGAGCATAACATTTAAAATATATTATGTAAAAGTACATTTACTTATAAAACCACCATGTTTTACATTACTTACTTTGAAGTATACTTTATCGGACAATAATTGTAAATGCAATAGTTAAATTTAGATTTAAATGTTTTAATTTTATTCCAATTTTCTCTAAAAGTTGTTAAATTTACTTAAACTTTAGAAGGAGAAACAAACTTTGTTGTTGGATAAGTAATCCAGTTATTAGGAATTTAGGTAGACCTGGTATCTTTACCAATATGAAGCTTTCCCTCCTGACCCAAGGGCATGCTGATGCTTCACTCCACCATCTGTAGTGAGATTGCAGAACAAGACTTGTGTTACATGAAGAACCAGCTACTAAAATGCATCTTTTGGAACTGAAAGGGCACATCAAGCCAGATAATATAGATTGATTCTGATATAAATTAGACCTTTCCAACACGACTTGCAAAGGGCAATATTTTAAACTAGGAAACAGAATGAAACTTCTATTAACTCTGTGACCTTGGGCAAATGCTGTATGTTCCCTCCATTTCCATTGCTTCATTCTATCAGATAAATTCTGCTTAGTTCTCCTTGACAACCTTGCTGTCTGTTGTAGGGTCCCAATCCATGTAGGTTACATCAACAGAATCCCATTGCCTTGAGACTTTGATGGGGTATGGTAAAAAGGAAGCTGGGGCTGAATAGCAGAGTGCAGGACAGACAGGATTTTTCCTTCCCTGTTTGGGTCGGTTGGTGAAGGAAGGGTGGCTGCATTTCTTAAGGTGACATTCTCTGCACAGTTTTTTCCTTCCATGTTCTGGTAGCTGCTTGTTTGCTTATTCTCATGTCTAGGGGAGGAAATGATTCCTCTATTGTCACCAGACTCCAATCCCTGCACTAAATGAGGTTTTGCTACACCACCCACACAATTGTTAACAGTTCCTTTGTAAATAAACTCTGAAATATCCTAATGTGAGTGCCACTGTTTCCTGCTAGAACCTTGGCTGATCTACCTCATTTGAAATGTAGGTAATATTAATAACCATCTTGCAAGGTTGTTATGAAGATTGCATAGCACAGTTCTGGTGGTACAAAGTAATTAGTGTTCTATGTTGCCTAGAAAATGTAGCATAAGATGAGACAAGAGCTAATGCTTTATTTAGAGAGACACAATCTCAGTCAGCAAAAGTGAGGAGAAAGAAAACTGATTCCAAGAAGAACGGGAAGCAATTGAGAAATGGTTTGTTACCTCTCGGGCTCTCCTTTATGATAAGCTATAGAGAGGCACAGTCTGTTGTGGCAGGCGAACCAAGACAGAAGAAAATCTCCTGACAACCTGTATGGAAGAATTAAGCCCTAGATTAATCTTACAGAGAGAAGATGGAAAGAATACTGGATCACACCTCTCTTATCTTCCATTAGTCAGTTTGGTCTCAAAGAGCTTTAACTTTCCAGGCTTCTAGGTCATATCATCAGTTGCACAGTGCACAGTGGCTACATGGGAAGCCAGATTCCAGGCCCTGTGGTACCACTTTTTCTTCATGTCCAGAAAGAGCAAATAAAGAAAGAGTTATCAGGTCATCTGAGACAATAATTGAGGCAGAGAAATTGTTTATGGGTGTGGAAGAAAGATGAGACATCAAGAATCTGGTACAGTGTATGAGATCTACCTAGTACTTGGATATGGTCATTTTTATTATGATTATCATTATCCATATCTTAGATGCTAATCATTGTCTTCCCAATCAGGCCACCTTCTTTAGGGTGCCCAGTATGTCAATCTTTACTCTAGGGGTGAACACAAGAAAAACAACATACCATGTGACCCCACACAAGTAGCAACTAATTGGATGGAGGTCATGGGAGGATGCATGATAACCTGAGAGATCCAAGCAGATTCTCCTTCCTGGAAATGTGGAATTGGGACACTGGAATAATGTGTTAGAACAGTGATAATGAATACCTGGAAAATTATTAAGAAAATGATAGTAGCTACTTGAGGCAATAAGCTACACAATGCTTTGAGGAATGATAGCAATCTTGGCTCCAACTCTGGGTTACAGGCTAAGTACATGCCACTGTTATGCAGAAGCAGAGAAGCCACAAGTGTGCATACAAAAGAAACCTGCAGAGAACGGAAGAAATTGAAGTAAATTTTTAGTAAGAAGCAAAGGCAAGGGGCCACTAGCTCCTCAGAAATGGAGAAATTAGTCTTGGCTCCAACTCTTTTGTGTCCTACACTTGGAGTTTTCTAAACTTCATAACACCCCAAGTATTATCTAGACTTTGTAGGTTAAACAATATGACAGACTCTACTCAAACTCAAATGAAAATCACATAATGTTTCATATAAATATCTGTAGAATGGCCAACCTGAGATTTGACTTGATCCAAGTATTCAATGAAGTAATTAGGAAATGTATTTTTTCTTTCCTTTAGCTCTCCTTTTTCCCAGTAGAATTCTTCTCATTCTGGCCATGCTGTCTTCAAAGTAACAGCAATAATAGTCCTTAATGGAGCCAGGCTCGGTGACTCAGCCTGTAATTCCGTGTCTTTGGGAAGGTGAGGTGAGTGGATTACCTGAGCCCGCGGGTTCGAGACCTGCCTGGTCAGGCGAGACCTCATCTCTACAATAAATTAAAAAATTAGCCAGGCGTGGTAGTGCACGCCTGTAATTCCGGCTACTTGGAAGGCTGAAGCGGAAGGATCACCGGAGCCCAGTAGGTCGAGGCTGCGGTGGCTGGGAGTGGCCACTGCATTCCAGTCTGGGTGACAGAGTGAGACTCCAACTCAAAAAAAAAAAAAAGTAGTTCTTAATGGTCTTGATATCTAGGGAAAGAATCTTAAATTTCAAGGTCCTTGTCAGTCCTTCAAAAATAACTTTCGCTAACTTGTCATGAGTCATTTACCCACTTCTGACTCAATCAATGATTCCAGAGAAATAGGTATTCTGAATAGCCTAGCATCATATTGCAGGTGAAGCTAACCAATTATCAGTTCCATCAGGTAGGAAAAGGAAAATCTCTAAATGGGAAAGATAGTGCAAGGTAACAGATCTACCACGTTCCCTTGTTCTGTTTTGGGGAATCAAACAATTCCTGACTGAGACATCACCTCTCTCTTCTTTCTGCAGTCTCTGACATACTTAATCCTGAAAGTAAGGGAAGGGAAGGGAAGAAAAAAACAAAAAACAGTTTTGAGCATGCAGTAATTTTCCAATCCAAGTTCATTGCTGAATTTGGGGCAATATTAATAAACAGGTACAAAATTAAAATGCAAAGTGATAAGTGTGATAGTAAGGTATATGGAAGATATAGAAGGATTAACCAGAATATTTAGGATATTTAGGTTTTCTCTAATTCCTTCAGTAAAACTTTTAGATATATGCTGTAAATATCAACTTAAATTATACTCTTTATGGACTAGTTACATTTTGAGAAGAATGAAAACTAAAATGGATGCTCTTGACATCAGATATGTGAGTGACATTAGCTTTCTGGTAACTGTGACAAGAGAAAAATACTTGGAAAAACAGAAAGGAAAGGGAATGGGACTGTTATGTGGAAGCTTTTAGATTCTTGCTAGCAGTCTATTTTGCCCTTAAGATGGACCCGTGTTCTGTTACCAAAATTCTCTAAACAAACCAAAACGGCAACTGAGTAAATGTGAAAGAAGTCAGTGCAGTGCATAAGGTTTCCATCATCTTGATTATACTCTCTCGTGGCAGTAGATGTTTTTATTGATGTGCTTCTCATTGGTACTCTAGAAATAGATTTCTGGAAAAGGAACAGAGGAATAGGTCCTCTTTTAGGTAGCCTCAAAGCTCTTGCTTCTCTGCTGTTTTGGGATCTTTGAGTCTGCAGCTTTCAAATTTAACTTTTGCAATTAATACGTAATTTTTTGTAAAGTAACATATTTTAGGTTTTTAATTATCCTCTAGTTATAAATATATACTAAAACTGCTTATTAATCTTGATATTGGGACGCAATAAGTCTTACTACATATATATGCTAAACATAATATGGCTGATTTTATAATATATGGCTTTATTGGCATTAGTGGGCACACAGTAAACATTAATAAAAGCTGGTTTACTCCTGTCCTTGAGAATTATTTAACTTAAGGGGTTTGTGTGTATGTGCCTGTTTGAGTGTGCATATGTTATGTGAGTTTTATTCTTCTAACATGGCTGTATTTTATTTTTGAAAGACTAAGTCCTTTTGGCTTATTTCTTTTCATAGTTCTTTTTTTTTTTCAGGAAAAAAAGACACAGAAAGAAAGTAGCAATTTCCCCACCTGTTAAATACTTTGGAGACCATAGCACAGACATTTCTTCATGCGTATATATCATGTTATATCACAACTCATTTAATAATAAGTCCTTTTATAATAAGATTGTTTTATATATTAACAGACAAGAGTGTAATACTATACTGGGATTTATCTCTACCTTTTTTGCTTAAGCCAGTGTTTACATTTCATATCCAAATAACCCTTGAAAGGGCCACTAGCTATACATTCAATTCATGCTTATCTTCACTTGAAAAATGTGAAAGAGAGTGTATGTCTAATTTCTCCACAGAAACACCAAAGGTGTATTGCAATACCTAGGCCTAATAAAGAAAGCCATTTGAAAGGAATACAAAAATTGTCAGATAAATGTCAACTTATGGCTCTATAAACATTGGATCTGTCCAGAAAGTGTGTACTGATTGAGTCAATTCTGACAGATAAAGAGCATTCACTGAATATCCTTTCCTGAGAAGCATCTTTCATTAATATTTACATTTCTCTTGACAGTGCAGTTGCTGCAAGTGTAGGTTGGGTAAATATAGCCTGCATTTGGCAAATATACATAGTAATAGACCTGCATTTGTCTAAGAATCCAAATGCTTTGGACAAGAATATGAGTCTCATTGTTTCTGTGGATTTCTTAGACCTCAAGTGCATTAAATCAAGGAAACAAAAATTCATGACACTTATTTGAAGGCATGGGGACTTTTATAACCAGTTAACCTGTGGTAGTAAAAGAACAAAGGGTGGCTTTAATTCCCATCCCATCCCTTTATTGTTTTTCATCTTCATTTTTTATTCTGCTGTGAGCAGTCACTAAAAATATATCTGGTCAATAAGGGGCAAGTACAATTGGAGGGGTTGCTATAGGAACACACAAAGCAATGCAGAGCAATAACTACTCTAATTTATACTTGTTTTCATGTTGTATTTCCATTGTAGTTAAACTCAACTTCAGAAGGCATTCCTTAAGAAAAAGGCTACTTGAAATGCAGGAGACTCTTTCTAAGAGAATTTTATATACTAACTTGAAAAATAATAAATGCTAAATCCTAGTAGTGCTACAAGCAAGAAACTGGTGTTTCTTCTATTTATGCCATTATATTTTCGATGCATTTGGACCAAAATAATTTTCTCACAGAGAAAGACCTGGGAATGCATTTTAATCATGATGAAAGCATGAGTAATGAGGAGCGCTGCCTGAAGCAGCCCGCCTCGTATCTCCCCCACCACTCTGCTATTTTGACAGGCGGCATCTATATTCCAGCCCTGAGACCCTTCTCATTCCCAATTCCGTTGAATTATCCCACTCAGAAACCATGCTCTCCTCAAATCTTGTTTTTTGAAAGGTGACCGAGACAGCTGCCTTATTTCTGATCTTCATTTGATAACTCCAGAGTAATCATTGAAGGCATTTCGGACTGACACACCAAAATAATTTCACATTCACCAGACCCACGACTGAAAAGACAGGGTCACGATGACCAGAGACACATGGAAGTCTTTTAGAGGAGAGGGGAGCTTTTTTTGTGATTCTATTTGAAGGAGTGATTAGCTCAACCTCGGCCTGCTTGTATCTGTTCATTTTCATGTGTCCAACTCATAAGCTCCATCAATTTTCTTGTGTTCCCCCAAAGTTGTAGGGAAAGCCCATGTGCAATTTAATCTCAAAATGAGAGTGCAGGAGCAGTTTCCAACTCAGTGATCAAAAAGTCTCATAGATCAACATAGCTTAGGAAACAAGATCTTTCAAGAGCTTTTATAAAATCATGTAAATGCCATGACTGGTCATTAGAGCATTTTCCTTTCTTCTTTGGTAGCTCCGAGACAAAGGTCAAATGTTCATTCTTTCCTGTTTTGTTATTTAAAAAAAAGAAAGAATTCTTTATCGTTGATAAGGGAGGAATTGTGGTTAATCTAACAATTTCGCTCCAGCTGATTCAGTTCAGGAAAGTGGTTTTTAGCTGTGGCATCTTGTTGAAGCATGGAGGTTAACTCTAAAAAGGGGGAGAAAACCTGAAAGATAAAAGTCATCAACACTTTTAAAAAATGAAAAGTGACTTATGTAAGAGGTGTCATTAATTAATATGTAATCAAATTATGTTTCTTATTATGAAACAATCAAGCACAAGTTACTCACTTAAGGTAAAACACTCAAAAGTTGAGTATTTGTCCTTCCAGAGGGTTACTAAAATGATGTCTGTTCAAGAGCTATTAAACAGGAGTGTATATGTATGTGTCTAGGAATGGGAAGAAGGAGAGTATAAAAGCAATTTCTGTCCCATATATTCCTGACAAAATAGCAAGGCACTAAGAATCAAGGTTGTATTTGTCAAATATCCATTGCTTGCTCTATTCAAGCACATATTTTACAATATTACTTTCTGGTAAAATCATACATATACTTCTGGAATATATTTTAAAGACTTTTCCAAGGACTGAAGCAAAAAGTTGGTCAAAAACCTTGGACTCATAAATAATGTTATTTAAAAAAAAAACCCCAAATGTTTACAGTCAAAACACTCCTTTCTGCAGAAAATTATAATCTCACTATCATAAAAAAAGAAGCAAAATGTATCATTCCAGAAAATATTTTTAATGTTTACATGATCCTGGTTTAAGCTGAATAATCTTTTAGTCTCAAATAGATGTCAAGGAGTGTTAGAGGAAGGGATGGATTAAGGAATTTGAGCCTTCAAAGGCAAATGGGACCAGTTTATAAATGATACCTTTCATCTCCAGAGCTGTTCGCTGGAGGGCAATGCTGAATGTTTAGTCTAAAAAATGAAGTCTACAGAATAAAGTTTGCAGAGTTAACTAACAGCATTAGATATTGTGCTTTCCAGTCCAACCCATTTTGCTTTTTTAGCTAGGCTGAATCTGTCTAATCACAAAAGGAGCACATTTTTGTTTGCCTTGAGAGGAACATTAGCAATTTTAACATCTATCACTGTGTGCCCACACAGAAAAAGAACTAATTTTAGAATTAACGAATTGGCATATGTACATGTACAATTATTTACTATTTACAATTTCTTCTTGAGAGCATTTCTGTGGGATGTCTCAGTCAGTGGAGTTCTTTGTTTGGCCAGTGAGCATTTTCAGTTCCTTCAGCTTTGATACACCTTTACTGCTACCACTGAGAGGAAAGACAGCTCTGTCAGAGTTTGATACAGTTCAAAAAAAAAACTACCCTTTCTCTGAAATACCCTGCCTTAAATTCAAAAAACAATAGAAGTCATAAGAGTCAGATATATGTAAATTTAAAATCGCCTTTATTTTTGAATTGATATTGGTTTATGTGGCTTAATTAATAAAGCAAGTGGGATTCACCTGTGAATTATCCAAACTCACCCTTCCCAGTCCCTGGCTGTTTGGAATGACCACAGCCTCAATGCAGGAGTAGGGCCTTTGCATTTAAAACCTCCAGCATGGTGCTTCAGAGCAGAATATGTACATCTCAAAGATAATTGACTCCCAAAAGAGAGAAGAGAAAGAAAGGCTGAACAGAGCAGGCTCGATTCCTCCCAAGCTCTCCATCAGATCAATCACTTCTTCTGAAGGATAAGTCAATGGCTCAAAAGACCAGGTATGCTACTCTCCCCAAAACTTCCCTTCCACTGGGAAACATGAAGCCAAGGAAAAGAGATCCTTTCCAGACAACACAAGTTCCCTCCCCCACCTAATGTGCTACTGAAAAAAGTGTTCTAAGTGGAAATTCAACGGTCTGAAATAATTAATTTGCCTTGGTAAGTTCTTAACTTAATACTAAGAAGTGATTTAAATATTAGAGAAGTTTAGCTCATTAATTTCTAATATTAAGCCATATTTTCACCAGCATAGGTCCTTTGAAATTAGCTTTATCTTTATGGTAATAGGAAAACTGGTATAGCACTTTGAAATTTTTATGCTTTTGATATAATTTTACTCTCAGCTAGAAAGCAATACACACACACACACACACACACACACACACACACACACACACACACACACACATACAGCCGTACACTGTTAGGTTGCTTAGTGCATTTTACGTATAATAATGTTAAAAATAAAACAACTTTCCAAGTATCTCACTCAGGTATAGCATTATAGTATGGTAAAGCATGCTTTATGTTTACAGAGCTTACTTATCTTGTTACTAGAGCGTCCACTGTGCCACCATGCATTACCTCCTTATGTGCAAAGTTCACAAGGTCTTTTTTGGCTGTACCGATAGTCTGTGCCTAGCCATTCTTTTATAAAAATGACAATTTAAATGAATTAACGTAAGATACAGAATAAAAGTGCTTAGAATCTTTAAATGTTCTCTGTCTTTGATTTCTAAATGCCTTAGTCCAGCCAAAGACTGAAAATAAAGAAAACATGACATAAAAGGATATAGTTTGAGTCTCAACTATTCTCATATCAACACAGAACAAATGTCCAGACTTCAGCAGAGGTGTACTGCCACACTCCTTCAGACATGTTTCATCCAAAGTGATCTTGTGTCAATTATATGGATGGTTAAATTGGTCAGAATGAGCAAGTCATTCTTCCCTTGTATTATGAGCAGTTGGAAAATAATCACTGAACCAT
>JAPVLO010003389.1:0-22910 GCA_027257055.1 Cephalopachus bancanus | reverse complement strand
ATGATAGCCTCCCGGGTGCACAGTCTGCCTGCTTGTGCATGTGCTGGGCTGTTATGGACGCAGAGAAGCAGGTGAATCACTTAGGCAGTGGAGACAGCTCCCTGGCTCCTAGGCAACGCAGCTCAGCATCTGGAAAAATGAAAGGAGGTTAAAATAACTCCTGGGTTAGATAGGCAGCATCAATGTCAACAGCTCCATCTCAACTGGTTGTGCAGTGAGGATCCAGGAGCCAAGCAGCTCTTCCTACTCTGCTGGCCACCTGCTGGGCTCCTTATTCCTTACCTGGAGAGTGGGATGGGCAGGGCTGGAACTTGTGCTTCCATATTGTGCTCTGAACTAAAGCAACTTTCATCAACCCTAACAATCATGCTTAGAGGCCGAGACACAGTTTTTGTATCCCCTGGAAAGCACCACGATAAATCCACAAGAGTGTTTCTGCCGTGTGGGGAAGGAAGCCTGCACCTGTGGTAGGACCTGCTTCCCCTCATTTTAACCAAAACCTTAACTGTACCCAGGCCTGAAGACCCTCATGCAGGTTTAGGGAATTTAAAAAGCAAATATTAACCAGTTCAGCGCACCTAGAATCATACTAACTGTCATACAAGTCATAGAACTATTTTTCATTTTATATTCAGAGGGTGCATGTGCATGTTTGTTCCATGGACATATTGGGTAGTGGTAGAGATTGGGTCTCAGGTGGCCCATTCCCCAGATAGTGAACGTTGTGCCCCATAAGTAGTACAAAACTATTTCTAAACACAATTCATCTTGACTTGTTAAATGGAATCCCTGCCATCCAACATCCGGACTGAGACCAGGTGTGGGGACAGGGAAGAAGCTGTGATGCACTTGTGTGCCCTGGTCTGGGCTCCAGCATTCTGGCATCTCAGCCTCAGTGAGCTGACATACCAGAGCTCTCCCAAGGAAGTGCCAGCAGCGCGATTCATCTTGGGAGAGAAGCCCCGTGGCTCATTCACTTCGGCTGTGTTTGCTTTGTCTGAATCGTGATTGGACAATATCTGTCTTCTTGTGTCCCCACAGGAGCCTATGAAGCAAACTGACTTTGTTCGCAGCAAGTCTTTCCTGATAACCCCTGTCAAGCCCGCTGTGGACCGGAGGCAGGGGGCAAAGCTCAACCTCAGGAGGGGCTGCAAAGAGGAATCTCACTGTCCCATCAGAACTTGGGTATGAAATCTGCAAATATCACCAAACACTTTGATATCATTTTTCTGGATTGTTCCTGCAGTTTGGCTTTCATTTTAGTTTCGCCTGGTATTTCTGAATTACTTGCCACATCGAATTTATTACACATCATATATTGAGATATAATTTACGTGTCATAAAACTTACCCATTTTAAGTGTACAATTCATTAAGTGTGATTGACCCTTGAGTAACATGGGTTTGAGCTGTTCAGGTCCACTTAAACACTGATTTTTTTTTTTATTTTAGAGTTGTGGGTTACATGTGAGGATATGCTACATAGTAAACTGTGTGCAGATGACATTTGGGCTTCTAGCAAGCCCTCTCTTCCCCTGGTAGTGGACATGGTACCCAGTAGATGGTTGTATGTCCCTTTTCCTCTTCCCCTCCCTTTCCCTGCTAGTGTCAGTTGTTCCTGCCTTTGTGCTTGCATGCCCAATGTTTAGGGCCTGCTTCTGAGTGAGAACATGATATACTGGGTTTTTTTCAACCAAACTCGGAGAGAAAATACTGTATTCTCAGCATGCAAAACCTGAGTGTCCAAAGGGTCAATTGTTCATATGCTAACTCCGGGACTTGAGTATGCACGGATTTTGGTATATGCAGGGGGAAAGGTCCTGGAACCAGTCCCCTGAGTGGTACCAGGGACGACAGTATATTTACAATGAGTATGTATTTACAGAGTTGCACAACCATCTTGACAATCTAATTTTAGAATGTTTCCCTCACACCAGAAAGAAGCCTTATGCCCATTTACAATCATTCCCCTTTCCCACCCCTAGCTCTAGGCAACCATTAGTCTTTCTGTCTACAGATTTGTCTTTTGTGGACATTTCATAAATAAAGTAATAAAATATGTACCTTTTCTATCTGATTCTTTCACTGAGCATAGTTGAGATTTGTCTCAATAATTTTAATTTTTAATTGTGGTAAAAGGCACATAACAGAAAACTTACCGTCATAACCATTTTTTAAGTGTAAATGATACTGCAGTGCAACCCACCTCTGGAGTCCCTGCAGTTTTATTCTGAAAGTCCCTCGCTTCACTACATTGCCAGAACTATCGGAGCCTGCTCTGAAGCCTTTTTATTACACAGATTACATATTCTCTGTCTAGGTCTTCTTTACATGTTTACACATTAATGAATTGGGGGTTCGAGACCACAGTTGAGACCTCATCATTTATTTCAAGAACTGCAGGAGGCTTAAGTGAACATTCAGACTCGTCTCTCATGTTTCTGTTTGCTTTGTCTCCTTTCCAGCAGCTCAGTCTGCGGTGATGACGGAGAAGGAATTGCACCAGCTGAAAAGAGCCAGTTATGCCAGTGTGGATCAGCCATCCTGGATGGAACTTGCCAGAAAGAAATCTCAAGCTTGGAGTGACATGCCCCAAATTATAAAATAGGTTGGCAGTGTGCTGATAAAACACGCCCACTGCCTTGACAGGCCACTTTGTTAAAAACTGCCAGTAAATTGTGGCAAACAAACTGTGAAACTTCAGATTGATTTTATCAAGTTATGAGGAGCTCAGGAAAGAGGAAGGAGCAAGGCAAAACAAAGAGGATAAACATAAAGCCATAATCCTGGGCCAGAGGGGCCCAGAAACAAGAACAACATTGAAAACGTACAGGAATGAGTTCCTGTCCCCAAAGGTGTGAATGTAAGTCTTTTAGAATTCCCCTGATTAAAAAGACCTCAGACAAGGAAAAAAACAGAAAAGAAATTGGACACCCTGCAAGACCAGAAGAGAAACCATTCGGCAGGATATCTGTGCTTCCACTTGAGATCAGCCTATGTCTCTGGTCGCTGTCTTGCTGTGGTTCCTGTCTTCTTTCATGTTTACTAGTAGGCATGACATTCGTGGTAAAAGGGAGATGCCATTTCCAAGAGCAGCTATAAAACAATCTGTTTTCCTGAAGATAGTCACTCTGAGGAGAGGAAGGAGCATAGCAGGGTGCTTCAATTCAGAGACTGTTTCCAAAAATAATTTTTGAAATTTTCCACTAGGCATCTGTGTCCTTAACCGTTGCACAATGCATTGCCTGTTTAATAAAAGGTTTCAAACATGCCTCTGTTCTGTGTGTAAATGCAATTTCTGCTTACACTTACGCCCTCCAATTCTGAGTTAAATGCAGTGAATAGGGGTTTTGCGTCATACGTACTTTATTTAAAATCTCAATTGGGTTGAGATTTTGGAGTTTGAGTTTTTGAGGACTTTTTTTCCAGTAAAAATGTTGGTGATCACTTTTGGAAGGCAGAAGATAATTAGGGCTTTCCCCCCCCCCTTTTTGTCTATTTGGTGCAACATGCTAAAAATTATAAAATTTCCTAAGCAGTTATAATTCTTTAGCATCTAATTAATCTAACTGCACATTTCTATCAAAAGCTAGGTTGCCAGTACGTTCATGAACGTGACCCATGAATTCAGAACATTGAGAAGCCAGGCAGAAGGAAGACACATTTGAAATCTCAGAATTATTCCTCAGTTATAGAAAACCACTTTATTTCTTAAAACACTTCCAATTTGTTCCTTTGAACAAGCTAATCTCCATGGGAATATATACAGCTGGGGGCACTGAGCCATCAGAATCACACAGCTTTGTGATATATTGTAATTTGATTTTACATACTTTTATTGTATTTTCCATCTTCGTGAATATTATTTTTCTAGTTGTTAGTACCACACAAATTAATCCAGCCTACCTTTATTAGGAAAGTCTGGGGACAGATTTTTTTTTCAATCAAATTGATTTATTAATTGCATTCACTTGGAAAACATCAATACCGAATTCCACAGTGAATATGTTCTAAACAAGAACTCCATCCATCTAGCCTTGCTTCAAAAGCTTAGACATAAGTAGTTTTAATTGGAAAAGATCATGTTGGCTGTTATTACCCCAAATCACCATTTCCCCTATTAGCAGAATGTTTTAGATGAGCCATTTTGAGACAGCAGGTTTCTTTGTAAGATCAAAAGTATCCGGTTCGGTTTTCTTCACACATATTTTGATATTCTCTTTGTGTTTCAGGACTTGGTCTCATTTTCTCTGGCACCTAGTGCATTAGGAAGGTGCAGATTTTTAGGACACTGGGAGAATTCTTGGGAGTGGAGGGGTCCTGCCAGCTACCACCCTCTGCATAAGGGTTGTGACCCTTCTGACATAACAAGAGAAGTTGAGACAGTGCTGAAACTTGGGGGTTTACTGGGGGGTCTGGGACAGCAGCAGAGATGGTACAAGGCTACAAGGAATTCCTAGCCATTCTAAGAAAAAAGAGAGTGAGCAATTACTGAGCCAGCCATTGTTCTGAGTGCTCCATATGTATTGTATGGAATCCTCTCCACAGTCCTTTGGGGGTAAGGGCTCTCGCCACCGTGCAGGTGAGGAAGCAGGGGCATGAAGATCCCACAGCAGGTATGCACCTGGAAAATGACCCCACGGCCCATGCCTTTAAACACTACCTTCAACTGACATCCCCGTTTTTAAAAAGCATCAATGCAGAGGTGTCCTCGAAGGCAGCACATACGGGAACAGTGAACTTGACCCAGAAGGCTCCTACGTCCTTGGGACATTTATCTTTCCAGTCCTTAGAAGGACTGGAGATATAAGGGTTTTTGTTGTTGTTGTTGATATTGTTGTTTTGTAATTTTTAATCGTGAGCATATACCTGAACGATGTGGTGTTTCCATTCATTCAGGTGTCACTCCTGAGCCAGCACTCTATAAGGCTGGGTCTACAAGGGCTTGGGTACACCCTGATGAACAAACTAGTAATAAGCTAACCTTGTGGCATATCCATTTTATCTTGGGAGGAAGAGGGACACAATAAATAAATATGAATCATGGGGGAACAAGGAAAAATATTAATAGCAACAAGTGCAGTACTGCACCTAAAATAGAGAGCCTTTGTTGTGGCAGAGGGCCACTTGAGATTGAGTGGTTAGTGAAGTGTTTCCTGGAGGTGACCTAATTATTAAAATGATCGCGGTGGTCTGGTCTAGGGTTATTGTAGAGATGGAGAGAAGTTGATGGATTCAAAACACATTTTAAAGGTAGTGTCAAATCCAGCATGTAGGTGGATTTGATATGGTATGAGAAGGAAAGGGTGGAGATGGAGATGACACTTGGATTTTTGGCTGGAGGTTCTGGGTGAGTAGTAGTAGCACAGAAATGGGAATGGAAGGTAAAAGCCACAGAAGGGCGTTTTGGACGCTTAAATCTGAGATTTCCCCTTAAGCACCTGAGTAGAAATATCAAGTAGGCAGACCAAGTTATAAAATTAAGCATCATCAGCATTTAGATGGGGGAGGAATTTAGGGGTCTGGAAGATGAAGGGTGCCAGGACTGATCCTAGGATACTCCAATACTAGGAGCTAGAGAAAGAGGGCATAAGAAGGGTCTGTGAAGGAAGAGGAAAGTTCTGGGAGGAAGGGGAAGAATCAGCTGTTTCAGATGGGATCTGCTGAGAGATCCAGCCAGGTGAGAACAAGAGTGGCCATTGACCTCAGGAACACAGGAGTCATAGATGACGGGAGCCCTTTCCATGGAAAGGTAGGGGGAAAAGCATAGACAGACTAGGTCAAAGTTGGCCGTCAACTATAACCAACTTTCAAGAAATTTTACATAAATGAGAGAATAAATGGTGGTAGCTGGAGGTGGAGGTGGCCAACAGAGGGTTTCTTTGTTTGTTAAAAGAGAGATACACGGCCAGGTGTGGTGGCTCAAGCCTTTAGGAGGCCGAGGCGAGAGGATTGCTTCAGCCCAGGGGTTCGAGACCAGCCTGAGCAACTTGACAAGACTTCATCTCTACAATAATTCAAAAAATTAGCTGGGCATGGTGGCTCACGCCTGTGGTTCCAGCTACTTGGAAGACTAATGCAGAAGGATTGCCTGAGCCCAGCAGATCAAGACTGCGGTGGGTGCAAGTGTACCACTGCACTCCAGCTTGGGCAACAGAGTGAGACTCCAACTTAAAAACAAAACAAAACAAAACAAAAATATATATATATACACACACACATACACATACACACAAGTAGATTTATGGGTGGATGGGAATACATTTGTAGGAAAGAAGGGGAAATTGCTCAGGCAGTTCTTTCTGAAGCACACCGCACCATCCAGAGACTCAGACAAGGATGAAATGCCCACACCTGTAGACTGTTCTTGTTGTACCTGGAAAAAAATCCTCATATTTTGATCCAGTTGATAAGGGAAAACCCACTGTGACAACAATATGGTCATGCCCTTGCCCTGGCTGCATGACTAGTTTTCTTTACCTTAGCTTGAGTGCTGGTACTAAGCTTTCATATTCAGAGAGACTGGTGTGGTTGTTATTTATGTGTACAGAGCTCTGACAGCCTCAGAGAGCTGGGTAAAAAACGACCTAGATGCTGGCAGAGTCTATGCTTGGGAAAATTTCAAGCTTTCCCCATGATTCCTGGGTTTTTGTTTCTACTACCTCCATCGCACTTGAGACTCATGCGTTTTTTGGTAGATTATGCTTCTTTCCCCAGAATGTGTCCCTTTTAGCAATCTGCAGAAGAACCCCACGCAAACCTGGCATTCTTTGTTTTGGTCAAGCTCAGTAACTATTCAAGGGTGAGGTCAAAGGAGGGGACATAGCCCTCCCTAGTTTTCTAGTTCCACAGTTTCACCTGCCGCCAGTAGGACATATTTCCCTTGGTTGTCTCAAGCCACGTGACTGGCAAGTCAGTGCTGGTACCTGAGGCCTCCCACCAGTCATGTGAATGAACCATCTTGGAATGAACTCTTCCAGCACCAGTCACGTTTTCAGATGATTACAGCCCAGCTGATGTACTGACTGCCTGCAACCTCAGGAGGGATCCCAGGCCATACTGCCCAGCTAGGCTGCTCCCAAATCTGACCCACTGAGGTTGTGTTTATTATTGTTTTAAATCAGTAAGTTTGGGTGCATTTTGTTACATAGCAACAACTAACTAATGCAATGGTTTGTATGTATCTTTTTCCCCTGGATCCTAAAGTGAGAAGACCCTACTTGTTTTAAAGGTAATATTTTCAATGGGGTAAAGAATTTAAGCATAAGCACAGAATGAGCGAATTGTACTTAACCAAACCGCAGGCTATCTTAGGCTGTGTGGCAGAGACCTGTGATTCCCTTGCACCGTGTGGAGCTGTTCCAGGAAGCAGATGCCCAGTTGGGGACCACACCCCCAGCCTCAGCCCCCTCTTTCCCAAAATACACGTCAACCTATGCATGACATCCTGTAATTGAGTTCTGGCTAGTGGAATATGGGCAGAAGTGATATGCACCCATACAAATCTCTCACTTCTAGAGAAGGTTCAGGGGAGGATAACCAGGATGACAAGCAAAAAAGGTTCCTCTGAGTGAGACTTCAGAGAAGAAAGATGTTTAGCTCAGAGAGGCCAAGGGGAGGCAGGAGAGTTGTCTTCATCAGTTATGAAGGAGGAAGACTGAATTGAGTTAGTCTGTATAACTTCATAGGGAACAAACCAGGCCATAAATGAAAGTTCAAGGAAGGGCAAAGGAAGAAATGTTTTAACTATGAGAGCTGTTCAGTCTGCAACTGGATAGCTGGCCAGGAATGAGCTCCCTGACACTCAGAGTGAGCAAGCTGGAGGGGCACTACTCTTCCAGGATGCTGTACAGACTCTTGCCCTGTCAAGAAGTTTGGACTGAATGGACTCCCTAACCTGGAGCTACTCTGTATCTAGAATCACAACATGTATTATCTGAGGCAGGGGCATTTTGTACATTGTTCTTTTCCTTTTTTTTTTTTTTTTTTTGAGTTGGCGTCTCACTCGGTCGCCCAGACTGGAGTGCAGTGGCCGCTCCCGGCCACCGCAGCCCCGCCTGCTGGGCTCCAGCGATCCTTCCGCCTCCGCCTTCTGAGTAGCTGGAATTACAGGCATGCGCTACCACGCCCGGCTGATTTTTTGATTTATTGTAGAGATGAGGTCTCGCTGCCCAGGCGGGTCTTGAACCCGCGAGCTCAGGCAATCCACTCACCTCAGCCTCCCAAAGGCGCGGGATTACAGGCTGAGCCACCGACCCCGGCTTATACATTGTTCTTAATACTAATCATTGCCAAAAAGTAATCATCCAGAAATCAATCCAAATAGGCTTTTACGTAGAATGTAGTTGTCCAGAATGCTTTGAAAACTTTTTATGACCACATGGAAGCCACGCAGAACTAGCCAGTCAGAAGCTAGGCCTTCCAGGGTCCTCTCTACAGACGTATTTGCCCTCACTCCTGAACACTGATCAGTTCTATTTATCTCCTGTGTGGAGGGAAATACTTACTTCTTGGTGGATGGAAATCTCTAGTGAATAGGCTTTTTAGGATCCAACAGCAGAAATAATGCAGGCAGAGGGCATGCATTTTGGGCAATAGCACAGGTGTTCATGCAGCGGTTCACCATTTGCATTACGTGCATTGTCTAGCTTCCTTCCTGCCTTCTCTGTTGGGAAATCATCCACATTATTATGGAAATAAGTGAGAGACGTGTTTGTGATGCCCAGAAGATAATTATAAACAACCACACTCAGGTTGGCTGTTAGGGTGTGCTCCAGGATATGTTCACCAGCATCTCAGGAGAGCACCCTGAAGTATTTGCAGGCAGGCCAGAGGCCTCCAGACTTGCCGGCCTCATAGCTTGAGTAGACACTCTCTTGAGTGGCCAGTTGCCTAGTTTGACAGTTGCTATGACATTTGCAGAAAAATTGAAATTCAACATTTAGCCAACTATCCAATGAAGAAAGAGTTGCCTCTGAAATATTACACATGAGGATAAGAATTCTGGCATCAAACTTAGGAAGATGTAAAATTGTTGCAGAGACGAAGGGAACTAGAAGCAAATCACTAGGGAGTCCTTTAGATGAACTAAGCCTCATCTTTCAGAAGCAAAAGACTTTATATTTAGACTCTTCATCTTTCTCCCAAAGAGGTAGGGGACGGAGATTATTGATTGTTTTCATCATTGTCCATCCCTGCCACCCCGTTTACCGCCTCCTATGTGAGGATCAGGTGTTTCTACCTGGGGGTTGCCAAGGCTCCCATGAGGCCAGAGCAGGAGGCATAGCTGGATGCCCACCCCGATGCTGAGTATAGGTCGGACCTCATGAGCCTCTGCCTCAAATTGCTCTGTCCTTTCAAAGCACTGCCCACCAGTGGTGCTGAAATGCACAGAGTTCATGAAGATTGAACAAAGACGCACAGAGATTAGGATATGCAGACACACACTGACAAAAGACCCTATGAAGACACAGAGAGAAGGTAGCCATCTACAAGCCAAGGAGTGAGGCCTCAGAAGAAACCAACCCCGCTGACACTTTAATTTCTGACATATGGCCTCTGTAAATATGAAAAAATGAATTTATGTTGTTTAAGTTGACCAGCCTGTGGTACTTTGTTATGGCAGTCCTAACAAACTAATAGACAAGTCTAGTGTAGTCTACACTTGGGGTTTTGGGGTCTTCTCTCTGGATCCGGGCTGGAAGAGTTCAATGCTCCTCTTTCAGTAATATGACAGAACAAGTAGGCAGAAAATCGGTAAAGGTATAAATGACCCACACAACACTATCAACCAATGTGATCTAATTGACATTTATAGAACATTCCGCCTTTATCATATTTCTTCTGCCTAGGGAAGCTCCTTTAATAATTATGGCAAGCTGGGCTCAGTGGCTCAGCCTGTAATCCCGCGCCTTTGGGAGGCTGAGGTGAGTGGATTGCCTGAGCCCGCGGGTTCGAGACCCGCCTGGGCAGGCGAGACCTCATCTCTACAATAAAATCAAAAAATTAGCTGGGCATGGTAGCGCACGCCTGTAATTTCAGCTACTCGGAAGGCTGAGGCGGAAGGATTGCCGGAGCCCAGCAGGTCGAGGCTGCGGTGACCGGGAGCGGCCACTGCACTCCAGTCTGGGTGACAGAGTGAGACTCCAACTCAAAAAAAAAAAAATAATAAAAAAATAATTATGGCAGAGTAGATTTGCTCGCAGTAAATTCCCAGTAAATTCCCTCCATTTTTTGTCTACCTGAGAAAGTTTTACTTCTAATGTCTTTCATTTTTAAGGGATATTCTAGTTAGGTATAGAATTATGGATGATCAGCCCCCCTCTTTTTTTTCATTTGGCACTTTAAAGGCATTAATCCATTGTTCTTGGTTTTCAGGGTTTCTGGCAGAAACCTGCTATATTTCTTACCCTTTCCCCTTTCCTTAGTGGAGAGTATGTCTATTTTATCTGACTGCCTTCAAGATTTTTCCCTTTGTCTTTCATTCACAGCAGTTTGTATATGATATGCCTAGGTGTGTTTGTTTCTTTATTTGGTTCTTATCCTGCTGGTGTTCTCTGACATTATTTGATCTGTGATTTTTTGTCTGTGACTAAATTTGGAAAATTCTCAGCCATTATTTTTCAAAATATTTCTTCTGCCTAATTTTCTTTCTCTTCTCTCTCCAGAATTTCAATTATGTTTATCTTCAACTGCCTAATATTTCCAAGATTGACCTATAATTCTTAGATGACCTATACTGTTTGGGTTTTTGCTTGTTGTGCTTTTTTTGGTGTTGTGTGTATGTGTGTGTGTGTGTGTGTGTGTGTGTGTGTGTGTGTGTGTGTGTGTGTGTGTGTGTTTTTTGGGGGTTTTTTGTTTGTTTTTGGCTTTTTTTCTCTTTGCATTTTATTTAGGGTAATTTCTGTTGGACTTTCTTCAAGTTTACTGATTCCCTACTCAGCTCCATCAATTATATTAATGAGCCCATCAAAAACATGTTTCATCTCTGTTGCTCTGTTTTGTTTTGTTTCTAGCATTTCCATTTCTCTACTGAAATTACCTATCTGGTCTTACATGCTGTCTACCTTTTTCTTTAGATCCTCTAACATATTTACCATAGTTAATGACTGATAGTTCCAACAGCTGTGTCATAAGTGAGTCTAGTCCCAATGATTACTTCATCTCCTTAGACTGTGTTTTTCTTGCCTTTTTGCATGCCACATAATTTTGTTGTTGTTGTTAAATGCCAGAAATATTGAATAGAAAAAAAGGTATTAAGGTAAATTTTTATATGTTTGAAGATGTATCTGTCTTTCTTTCTCCTAAACCTTTAGTGTGGGGAGTTATAGTAATCTAGTCAGGAGTTAGACTGATCTGAAATTTCTTGTTAGTATAGTTACCTTATATACTGAAGACATAGTTACCTTCAGTGCACCAGAGGCTTCAAGTTCCTCTATTATCTTGTTTATGGTGTGGGCTAATTTTCCAGAAAGTTTTCTTCTGAAAATGTACTTTCCATTTGGCTTTGGGTCTTCCTAGTGCTTCCCAAAGAGGATCTAGCTCTTGTAGCACTGCTGGCTGTATTCTATCATTATTATTACTGGATCTTGGTATCATGCATGTAGAAAGAGGATAGTAGAACATTCTCTGATGTTTTGATTAAGCCTCAGCCCTAGAGAGGCACTGTGAACCTGGATCTTAGAGCTATGACTTTCACAAATATTCCTGCTTCTCCACCAGAGGTAGAGGTTTTTGTTGTCTGTTCCCCTTCCCCAGCTTCAGCAGCTTTCTACCATAACTTCAGGCTGCAGTTTTTATCACTTGTCCCTTTGTGGATTAAGACTTTTGTTCCACAGGGATGAGTGAGCCTAGCCAATTTTGGCAGTGGCTACTTTTCCCCTCTTTCAGACATACCATGGGAAATTTTTTCTCAGGAAAATTCTTTCTTTTCCAATAGTGGCTGTGAGTATCTGGGGGGATTCCTAGGGGAAAATTATGCAAGAGAGGACTTCATACTCTCTTATTAGCCCACATTCAGCTACTAGAAATTTGCTAAAAATTTATAACTGAATTATCTTATTAACTTATGCAGCCTCCAGTAGCTTCTGTCCTGGGTAAGCAAATGCTCAGGTCCTGTTTCACCTTGTAACCTCAGTTCTCTTATGAATGCAAAATTAATTTGTGTTGCCAGGTGGGTGGCTCAGCCTGTAATCCCAGCATTTTGGGGAGGCCGAGGCAAGAGGATTGCCTGAGCCGGGGGATTCGAGACCAGCCTGGGCAACTTGGTGAGACTTTGTCTCTACAATAAATTTTTTAAATAGTTGGTCTTGGTGGCATGCATCTATAGTTCTAGCTACTTGGAAAGCTGAGGCAGAAGGATTGCCTAAGCCCAGCAGGTCGAGGATGTGGTGGCCGTGAGCATGCCATTGCACTCCAGCCTGGGTGAAAAGAATGAGACTCCAGCTCAAAAAAAAAAATTAATTGGTGTTGCTATTTTCTCATTGTAAGGGTGGCAGCAACTCTTTTTCAAACTCTATATTTTCAAGCAGAAAGTGGAAGTCTCAATTGGCATTTTAATTAACACAATACCCTAGATTTTAAAAATAATACTAATTAAACAAACCTATATCAGATTTCCAGTTTGTCCTTTGCTGTTTCAATCAGAGAAAAGGTGCCTCTACATAGGGTTAATGCCCCCAAGACTATAGCTTTTACCTTCGTATCTCCATTATGATTTGAAATCATGAGCAGTGAGTTGTTTTTTCAGAGCAAACAAGTGTCAGTCAATAAAGTGCTGTAGCCAGCTCTGGTGACTTATGCCTGTAATCCCAGCATTTTAGGAGGATGAAGCAGGAGGATTACTTGAGACCAGGAGTCTGAGACAAGCCTGGACAATGTAGCAAGACCCCCTCTCTAAAAAAACAAAAAAAAAACCCAAAAAAAAACCACACACAGCCAGGTGTAATGGAACATGCCTGTAGATCCACTATTCAGGATGCTGAGGTGGAAGGGTCTCTTGACCCCAGAAGGTCAAGGCTGCAGTGAGCTATCATTGTACCATTGCACTCCAGCCTGCAATAGAGCAAGACCGCCTCTCAAAAAAATAACAAGTTGTTGACACTGTGAACTCCATTCAGCTACACTTGGAAATATTCCTGTCCTTACCTCCTCAGTCTGTTGTATTCTAACATTAATCATTATTTGTTTGCTAGGCAATGGCATCTTATTTACAATCCCTTTTCTCAGTTCCTCTTATTTGAACTTCCTTTGACATAAGACTTTTTTCAAGATTGTCATGAGATTCTAAATAACTTCGGGAAACTAGACTCTTTGTTAGGGGAAAATGGAGCAGATGGCAAACCAACTTCCTCTCTGTTTCAGCATCTTCTCATGGCTTCCATGGTAAATAATCCATTTCCAGGATCAAATGCATGTGGTTAGAGGCAATTTAAGAAGTTCTATGGAGGTCTTTATAACCTAGTGTTGGAGTCTACAGTGGTTTGGAAATAGGCTTTGAAAAGTGGGAAGTTTAGACGTCTTCCCCCACTTTAGTTTTCTTTTTATTCAAATCAAGAAAAAGCATACACACAGTTTTAAAAAAAATTCATAGTCTACAGCAGAGGTCAGAAAACTTTTCCTATAAAAGGCCAGATGGTAAGTAGTTTAGGCATGTAGGGGCATGTGGTTTCTACAACTACTCAACTCTGCCATGGTTCACACAAAATCAGTCACACACAATACATATAAGTGTGGCTTTGTTCCAATAAAACTTTATTTACAAAAACAGGCAGTCAGCCTGTGGGCCATAGTTAACTGACTCCTGAGATATAGAATAATATTAAATGAACAAAGCCTTGCTCGCCAGAGGCACTCCCACTTTCCAGAGTACCACATTTAACTGTTTTCTATTTCTTTGTGTAGTTGCACACATAATTCTAGATAATATGCTTATAACTCTATTTCTTGATGTATTAATTTTACAAGGAATTTGCTGAGCTCCCACCTCCCTTCCATCCTGACCCCCACTACCCCCATGAAACATGAGAAAATTTCCTGACTTATAGTACCTCTTTGTTCCACAGTAAACAGGTATCTGCAAACTTACCTCCAAAGACTAAGGAAACTGAAAGGCTGACAAATCTAGTTTCTCCAAAAGAAACATTTCATAGGGGCTTAGAACAGAAGCAATGTCTCTGGGAAAGGATTGATTCCTTCACCTACCCATTCCTTCCTGCACTTCCAGACATGTCTCAGTCACCCAAGCTGGAGTGCAGTGGCAAGATCATAGCTCACTGCAGCTTTGACCTCCTGGGCTCAGGCGATCCTTACCACTTCAACCTTCCAAGTAAAGTTGCTGGAACTACAAGTATGCATCACCATGGCTGGCTAAATTTTAAATTTTTGTAGAGACAAGGTCTCGCTATGTTGCCCAGGCGGGTCTCGAACTTCTGGACTCATGCAATCCCCCTGCCTTGGTCTCCCAAAGTGCTGGAATTACAGGTGTGTGCCACCAATCCCAGCCAGGCGTTGTTTCTTAGCCTGGCTATGGGAACACCTTGATATGCAGGAATCAGACATCAGGTGTTATGGTAGTTTCACTTCAAGATGGCGTTACTCTTGCCATGAAGCAACCTGTTTTCCTGCACTCCTTCCACAACTCCCTGAAACTTATGTTGTTGTTTTTTTTGAGTTGGAGTCTCCCTCAGTCGCCCAGACTGGAATGCAGTGGCCACTCCCGGCCACCTCAGCCTCGACCTGCTGGGCTCCAGCGATCTTTCCGCCTCAGCCTTCCAAGTAGCCAGAATTACAGGCATGCGCTACCACGCCTGGCTGATTTTTTGATTTATTGTAGAGATGAGGTCTCGCTGCCCAGGTGGGTCTCAAGCCCACGGGCTCAGGCAATCCACTCACCTCAGCTTCCCAAAGGCGTGGGATTACAGGCTGAGCCACCGAGCCCGGCTGAAACTTATCTTTTACAAAGCATATGTATTAGTAGTTTTCCTTGTTTGTTTACCTTTATAACTTCATTGGTCTTTTCCCATTAACAAGAGACTTTTCCTCTTGATCCTCCCCTGGGTGATGTGGGTAGCTTGTTATTCCTTCACCACCCCACACTCCTTCCCATCCTTGACTGACTAGCGTTAGCTCCACTGTTACTTTTGCGACACCCATATCATAATGTTTGCATTCTGTTTTCTAAATTAGCTAGGTCTTTGGTGACCTGCCAGAAATTGATTCTAAAAATCGCAAATCAAGAAACAGCATTTATAATATATTAATAATGTAAATATTAGTCACCACAGAACTAAGTAGTGTGAGTCGAGAAATAAATATCACCCACTGGTACTTACTCTATCTCCCCACAGAAAAAGTTTAAAGAATCAAAGCTGAAGGGCGCAGGGAACAGTCAGAAGGGCATCTCCCAAGATGGCGCTGAACACTATACAGAACCACACAAAGACAACAAAGGCCCTAAGCTCCGGCTTCTCCTCATATGGTTTTGCGCGCATGCGAAGTTTTTTCGCGCACAAATAATTTCTCCCTATAGGAATACTACCTCATAGTCTCCTCCAATAAAGCCCAAGCATGGCACTGGCAGCCCCTGCCAGGCCCATAAATACAGCCTTCTCCCTGCATATCGCTCTCTCTCTCTCCCTCCCTAACCCCCTCAGCTACAGACCCTTTTCCTTTTTCCCTGTAGCCACCACTTTAATAAATCTCTTGGTCTCTAACGGGTGTGGAGTTGTTACTGGCACCTAAGTTCTTTCATTGGTGCCGTGACTCAGATCAGGTCTCTCTTGCCCTTGTGCAGGTCTCTCTCTCGCCCTTGGGCGGGACCCCGACTTGGCACTGGTGGCCATTCCAACCCTCCCAGACCTTCCCCACCCTCTTGAATGCCTGAGCCGCATCCACCAGCGATCGTTGGATGGGTAAGTCCCCCCAAAACAAGGAAGCCTAAAACTTGCCAGGGATCACTGGAGGGAACTGACCTCAGGATCCAGCCCCTCCAGCCCCTCGACAAGGGGGAGTGCACCCCGCCTTGGCCTTCATGGCCACAGCAGACCCTAAAGGCTCCCTCTTCTGTTCCATCTCTCACGGACCCTAGGGGCTCCCACGTCTGTCGGGCAGCAGCGGACCTCAGAGGCTCCCACGTCTGCTAGCCTACAGTGGACTCTGTAGGGTTCCCACTCCCCAGGGCTTCCTCGTCTGTCTGGGAACAGCGGACCCTAAAGGCTCCCACGTCTGTTGGCCCGCAGCAGACCCTGCGGGACTTCCGTTGCTGTTCGACTGGCAGGAATCTTGAACACCCTCCCCACCCGTCGCTCGGTCAAGTGCTCTCTGTCTGTTTTGAAAATTCCTAGCACTAGGTGCCTTGACCCCTCAGTTCTCCAGGAGAACCCTGGTTGTGCCAAAACTCTGTGACGACGTATTTTGCCACAGTCACACTTCTCGGACAGCTGACTCTTCGGCGGACGCCCCGTTTAGTCCGCCTGTCCCAACATGGGAGGCTCGTCATCCCTGCCAGCCGATTCCCCCTTAAATGCCTCTTAAACAATCTCACTACACTCTCACTCATCCCCGATATCAAACCCAAACGCCTAATTCACCTCTGCACACAGGACTGGCCAACATATCCCTTATACAACCAAAATCAGTGGCCCCCTCAGAGGTCCCTAAATCCCGATATTATCCGGGACCTATATAATTTCTGTGAGTGTTCAAAACAGTGGGTAGAGATTCCCTATGTTCAGTCCTTTTCTCTCCTCTGTGAACACCCCCACCTATGCCTTAATTGTAATCCCTCCAACCTCCACCCTCAGCTCATGCTAGCATCCCACACCCCCTCTACAGCTTCTCTCCCTCCCACTGTCCCACATGAGTCCATGCTTCCTCCTCCGAGTCCCCCTCCCAGAATGCAAAATCCCCATGTAAGCCCCCTCCCTGCTCCCTCCTCTCCCATCTCAGATTTCCATCCTGCGGATGAGCCCCCCACTTATAGACAGCCCAAGGCTCCCTCGCCCTCACCTTCCTCTTCCGCTCCACCTACTTCTGCTCCAGCAGCTCAACCTCTGTACCCTCCCCTTCCAACCACTCCCCCGTATAGCCCTCCGGTAACCCGATCCAAGGCCACACCGGTTGTCCTCGCTCCCCTCCGCGAAGTAGCGGGCGCAGAGGGTATTGTTCAGGTGCACGTCCCCTTCTCTATCTCGGACCTCTCACAAATAGAAAAACGTCTTGGATCATACACAACTAATCCTGCCACCTATATTAAGGAGTTTCAATACCTCATCCAGTCTTACAGCCTTACTTTCCATGATATATATCTAATCCTTTCCAACACCCTGCTTCCGGAGGAACGTAGGAGGGTCTGGGAACAGGCTAGAACATACGCAGATGAAATTCATCAAACCACCCCAGCTCATCCCCTTGGTGCAGCGGCTGTCCCAGACCAGGACCCAGTCTGGGACTATAACTGCCCCGCCGGCATCAAGTCCAGGGATCGCTTCTCTACTTGCCTCCTTTCTGGGTTGCACAGGGCTGCACAAGAGGCAGTTAACTTTGAAAAGCTTCAGAAAGTCATCCAGGATAAAGATAAAAACCCCTCCAATTTTCTCAGCCGACTCACCAGGGCACTTCAGCAATTTACCAACATAGACCCGGACACCCCAATGGCCAGCAACTCCTAATGTCATATTTTTTCTCCCAAAGCTATCCGGACATTAGGGCAAAACAAAAAAGCTTGACAGAGGCCCCTTCACTCCCCAACATGATGTCCTAGCGGTTGTCTTTAAGGTGTTCCACAACCAGGATGAAAAGGCAAAAAACATAATATCAGATGCTGGCCCAGGCCCTCCATGGAACTAAGGGTTCCTCCAGTGTCACCCAAGGCGGTGGCAATGCCCAAACCCAGCGACAACTACTGGGACCCTGCTTCAAGTGTAGGCAACCAGGACATTGGGCACGAGGATGCCCCAACCCCAGAGTGCCCCAAAAGCCATGTCCCAAGTGCAGCCAGGCAGGACATTGGGCAATGGACTGCCCCGGTCCCCAAATAGGGACTGAGTCAGCCCCCAACCCTGCTTTAGACCTGTTGGGTATGGCAGTGACCTTGGAATGATGGGGCCCGGGGTCTCCCTGCCTGACACAAATTTCAAATCGTCAGGAACCCAGGGTCACTATAACAGTTGATGGGCGCCCCATCCATTTCCTCCTGGACACTGGAGCCACCCTTTCTGTTATATGAGGATTTTGGGGCCCAACTTCCCTGTCTAAGTCCCCTATAATCAGGGTAGGGAGCCAGTCCATCATACCATGCATAACTCCCTCAGTTATGTGCATTTTTTGCAAACGTCCCCTTCACTCATTCCTTTTTGATACTGCCTCAATGTCCCGTACCTGTTATGGGCAGGGACATTCTAGCCAAGTTCCAGGTGTCCATCACCTTTAACCCAAGTGCAGCCCTTAACAACCCATCTCCCGCAACCCCATTTTTGGCCCTCCTAACTACTAATGATTCCCCAACTGACTCACTTCCTCCTTTACCCCCTTCTATAGTAAATCCTCAGGTATGGAACGTAAACTCCCCCTCCTTAGCACTCTGCCTCCCAGTTCACATTCAGCTCAAAAATCCCTCTGCCCATCCCTACCAACCGCAATACTCTCTTCCTACCTCCAGCCTTCTGGGACTCCAACCTGTCATCAGCTCTTTATTACAAAAGGGGTATCTGTGCCCTACCAACTCCCCGTTTAACACCCCCATCTTAGCAGTACAAAAACCAAATGGCACTTACCGCTTAGTACAAGATCTAAGACTCATTAATGCTGCTGTCATCCCCATTCACCCGCTAGTCCCCAATACTTATACCATTTTATCCTCAATTCCTCTGACCGCTACTCACTTTTCAGTCCTCGACTTTAAAGATGCATTCTTCACCGTCCCTCTGGCAACGGACTCACAAAAAATCGCGTTCACGTGAACTGACCCAATATCTCACCATTCACAGCAACTCACTTGGACAGTCCTACCACAAGGATTTCGAGACAGCCCCCACCTGTTTGGTCAAACCTTAGCAGCAGATCTTAAGTCCCTCTCACTTACCAAATCCACCCTTATTCAGTATGTGAACGACCTCCTCCTGTGTAGCCCTTCCTTAACTGATTCTCAAACGGACACTGCACTCACCCTTAACTTTCTAGCAGAAAAGGGATATCGGATATCCCCTCAAAAGGTCCAACTGTCTGCCACACAAGTGACGTATCTGGGGGTAGCCATCTCACACCAACAAAAGGTCATAACAACAGACCGAAAAGTCCTAATCCAATCCCTACATATGCCCAAGACTAAAGAGGAAATCCAATCATTTTTGGGGCTGGCTGGATACTTTCGCGTGTGGATTCCCAACTTTGCCCTACTTGCAAAGTCACTTTATACTCTCATAAAGGGAAACCCCAATGAGCCACTCCTAACATGCTCCTCCGTCAAACAACCTTTTATTGCCCTTCAGCAAGCCCTCATGAGGGCCCCTGCTCTCCATCTGCCAGATATACACCGACCTTTCATCTTATATGTCCACGAAAACAAAGGCGTAGCCTTGGGAGTCCTAGGGCAACTTTGTGGACAGATGTTCGCCTCAGTGGCCTATCTCTCAAAGCAGTTAGATCACATTGTTCAGGGCTGGGCCCCATGTCCGCAAGCACTATCCGCTGCCCACATGCTAGTATGCGAATCAAAAAAACTCACCTTTGGGGCCCCCATTACTGTGACCTCCCCCCACCATCTACAGCACCTCCTAAGCTACAAGGGCCTTCAAACACTACCTCCCGGTCGAGTCCTGTCGCTCCTTGTCTTCTTCCTATAAGATCCCTCTATATTCTTTCAAACTTGTGCACCCCTTCTTCCACCACCCCACTAACCCATGACTGCGTAGAAACGATAGAGGCTCTTCTCCCTTGTCCAGTTCATATCCAGGAAGGCCCTTTACCCTCCCCCTCTTATACCTGGTTCACTGATGGCAGCTCCTTCCTCCACAATGAGTCCGGGGTCATGGGATACGTCATCACCTCTATTACACACATCATTGAGGCAAAGCCTCTTCCGCCAGGCACCACTAACCAACAGGCAGAACTTATAGCTGCCACTCGAGCATTTCAGTTAGTGACTGGACACTCCCTCTCACTCTACACTGACTCCAAATATGTTTTCCACATTCTCATCTCCCACTCGGCCATATGGAAGGAAAGAGGGTTATTTACTACCAAAGGATCAGCAGTAGTTAATGCTAAACTAATCTCCAATCTTCTCACTGCCTCTTTGCTTCCCACCAACATTGGCATTTCTCACTGCAAGGCCCACCAGTCTGACTCCTCACTCATAACTCAGGGAAACTCCAGGGCAGACAACGTGGCCCGACAAGCAGCCTTGGAGTCCATCCCCAACGTTGCCCAACAAGCAGCCTTGGGGTCCATCCCCACCTTGGCGGCTGTTGCCTGCCCTGGTCCAAGCCATACACCTCACCAATTCACCAATGCCAACTTCCCCCTCTATCTCAGACCTTATCCCATATCTACACTCAATCTTCCATACCAATCCCTCTGCTCTAATGTCTTTCCTAAAAAACTTCTTCACCCTCGACCCCCACCATATAAAACTTATAAAAACCATTACCTCTCAATGTTCCATCTGCCAGCGAACTAATCCTCATACCCCCTTAAAACCGGGAACCTTTCCCACACATCAAGCCCGGGGCCAGCTTCCGGGTACAGACTGGCAGGTTGATTTTACTGTCATGCCCTCAGTTCGCAACATCAAATACCTCCTCGTCTTGGTCAACACCTTTTCTGGATGGGTAGAGGCATACCCTACCACAAACAAATGAGCAGCAACCATAGGGTCCATCTTGCTAATCACATAATTCCTAGGTTTGGTGTCCCTTTATCTCTCCAATCTGATAACGGACCAGAATTTACCTCGCGAGTGGTACAATCCCTAACAATTGACCTCCACATTAACTGGCATTTCCATATCCCATACTACCCACAATTGTCCGGAAGGTTGAGCAAGCCAATCGCACTCTCAAAGACACTCTCACCAAATTATCCCTCGAACTCCATCGAGACTGGGTCTCCCTCCTCCCACTGACCCTCTTCCACATGTGAATCCTTCCAAAAAAACCATCGCAACTCTCACCATTTGAAGTTATGTATGGCCACCCAGCACTCCCTCCGAGAATCTCAACCTCAACCCCTCTAACACCTGCTCACATGCTCTACCCCATCTTGTCTTTTATTCATTCCCACATTTGGGAACATCAAAACCTCCTTTTACCTGTTTCGTCCAATGGCCAAATCCTACCTCCTCTTATTCCTGGACAATGGGTCTATTTTTCTGACCCAGAAACTAAAACCCATCTTAACCCAAAGTGGTCTGAACCTCTTCAAGTAATTTTGTCCACTCCCACGGCAGCAAAACTTATCATGGCCCAGCGTCAGGTTACCCCATGGATCCACATCTCCCATCTTAAACCTACTACTCCTCCTTCTTCTCACCCCACCCATAACAATACCTGTTCACCCACCTCCAGGTAACCGCTGTTTCAAACTTTTCAAATCAAAGTCTTAACCTCCTGTTACTTAATAGTTACCAGCCCATCCCAGCAGAAAATCCAGCGATGTAATACCCAAAACTTTCATCTAATTTTTTCTTTTAGATGTATTCTCTTCCAGGTTCTCTATTTACCTCCACAGACAACTGGGTACTACAGCCCTTATGCCCACTGGAGGACTGGCCGGAACAAGTCGCCATTCTACATTTACAAGGAACTTTCATGGAACTCTCACCTTCAGAAATCTTCACCTTCAGTGCCTACCTCTGGACCCTATTCTGGCTGGTTCTGTGTCCTTCCCCCACCCCACCCCATGACGCCCACAGCCAGCAGGAAGCAGCCAGAAAGAGTAACAGTGCCCCTCTCCCAAACAAACAGAAAAGGTGGGGATGAAGGGCGCAGGGAACAGTCAGGAGGGCATCTCCCGAGATGGCGCTGAACACTATATAGAACCACACAAAGACAACAAAGGCCCTAAGCTCCGGCTTCTCCCCATACGGTTTTGCACGCGCGCGAAGTTTAAACCTGCATGCGAATAATTTCTCCCTATAGGAATACTACCTCATAGTCTCCTCCAATAAAGCCCAAGCATGGCACTGGCAGCCCCTGCCAGGCCCATAAATACAGCCCTCTCCCTGCATATCGCTCTCTCTCTCCCTCCCTAACCCCCCTCGGCTACAGACCCTTTCCCTTTTCCCCTGTAGCCGCCACTTTAATAAATCTCTTGGTCTCTAACGGTGTGGAGTTGTTACTGGTGCCTAAGTCCTTTCAAAAGCGACGTGGAAGGGATTTTTCTTATACTTCAGCAAATATTCAAAATCATATCGTATTTCAGATTACAGCCTCACTCTGGCAATCATATCAATAACCTTCCAGAACTCTTGTCTTCTGCTCCTTTTTCAGTTCCACCTGCTGTTGGTTCATCGAAGCAATGCCCTCACACACACTCTGAGGCATCCGCTCCTCGAATTCTCTCTCCTTTTGCTGGGGACAATCTTTGGATTGCTTATCTTGTTTCTTCTCTTTGAGGCTGTTAGCCTCCCTCAAGGCTATTTTGAGGAGAGCTTTAGATCTTCATATTCTAGCAGCATTCAAAAGAATATGATTAATCCATTACACAGAATGCTTTCTCCCTGGATTTTGATATTATCCATCATTTTAACAGCCTGAAAAGCAAAGAATGACATAATAGCCTCAGCTGTACTAAGAGTGAGGAGAATCACTCGTGTAGAGTTTTGAGCTCAGACACACACAGGCTTGAGGATCCCAGGCTTGGTGTTTGCAGCAAAGGCTCTGGGAACTCTCTTTAAGACTCAATCAATAACAA